>JADNYI010000122.1:0-117081 GCA_015501065.1 Infundibulicybe gibba
CCGTACCCGTCACGGGTCACATCCGCAGATACGGTACTGGGTGAGAGGACCGCACGACTTGCCCACTTTCTTTACATGCATTGGCGTGGAATACATGACCACGAGGACGAAGAAGGAACTCGGGAAGATGCTGGTGAACAATGATCTGATTTAAGTTTCGGGACGAAACTCCTAGAGGGAAGGTCATGTTATGATCCCTTCCTTCTAATCATCATCACTGGGACATCTGACTGATGGCATCATTCATAGACACTTCTATTACTTCCACCATCATTCCATCATCATCTGACATGCGCCATATGCTACATCATCAGATGATACATCATGCACACCTTATCTACTTCTATACCGCATGGTCTCTGTCCTATCTTTGTTATCTCCATTGTTCTTACTCAGCTGCTCAGTCAGCTCGCTTCTTGTATCAGTCATCATCCCCCATATGTCTTACTATACTCACGGACCTAGTCATTAGTGCGTAGTCATCGAACTACTTCAATTGTATATAAACATAGCTACATACTCCTGTATTCGCTACGTTTAATTGTTTATCAATTCCCCCCTCTACTGCCTCCTGACCCAGGAGACTTCAGACCTTGCTAAGTGTCCTTGAGTCTTTACTGTTGACTCATTGACTTGCGTTAGCAGGACGTAACAGTTTTGCACTTCAATGTCTCTTTGGAGAAGCAGTGGTTGAGCATTGGTGGAGGATGAGAGAGGGCACAAAAAGAGAATCTGATTCTTCTGTAAGGACACACTCAATACAAATGATGTGTGTGGTCTCTCAAGAATACTCAGAGGAAAGAGATAGTATGGAATGTGAATGACTTAGGCAAATTCCACTGTGATTCATTGGTGAATAGTAGAAAACCAAAGAGAATCAGATTGAGAAACAAATTATACAAACAGTGAAACTATGTACTATGCCTAAGAGCCTGTGAATATAATATGTACAAACAACATGAGGTTTATATGAGGTGGATCTGCAGTTTGGCTTACATAATCAGTCATGTGATACTATAAGGAAGTGAGAAAAAGAAAAGAACAAGACAAATCCTAATATTCTACTATTACTCAGTCTTACATAATGCCCATTCATCCCCATGAACCATTTGATCAAGAATGACCTGAGCATAGGGAGGTTCCTCAATAATCATCAGTGGAAAGTATGTGAGAGAATAATGGTGGAAATATGAAGGAACCCAAAAAAATAGATCTTGAGGTGAATGTTTATAAACCCAGCCATTTTGGTCAGGTGTGAATGAGCCCTGATATTGTCTTGAATCATCCCACACCCTCACACTCTTGTCAGCAGACCCTGAGACAATGTGGCTCCCATCAGGGGAGTAGCACACTGAATTCACATAATGCTGATGACCCTCCAACAGGGCAGTCTGAGTCCCAGTCACAGCATCCCACACCCTCACAGTCTTGTCATCAGACCCTGAGACAATGTGGCTCCCATCAGGAGAGTAGCACACTGATGTCACATAATCCTGATGACCCTCCAACAGGGCAGTCTGGGTCCCATTCACAGCATCCCACACCCTCACACTCTTGTCTTCAGACCCTGAGACAATGTGGCTCCCATCAGGGGAGTAGCACACTGACATCACATAATGCTGATGACCCTCCAACAGGGCAGTCTGGGTCCCAGTCACAGCATCCCACACCCTCACACTGTTGTCATGAGACCCTGAGACAATGTGGCTCCCATCAGGGGAGTAGCACACTGATGTCACATAATCCTGATGACCCTTCAACAGGGTAGTCTGGGTCCCAGTCACAGCATCCCACACCCTCACACTGTTGTCATGAGACCCTGAGACAATGTGCCTCCCATCAGGAGAGTAGCACACTGATCTCACATAATGCTGATGACCCTCCAATAGGGCAGTCTGAGTCCCAGTCACAGCATCCCACACCCTCACACTGTTGTCATGAGACCCTGAGACAATGTGCCTCCCATCAGGAGAGTAGCACACTGATCTCACATAATGCTGATGACCCTCCAATAGGGCAGTCTGAGTCCCAGTCACAGCATCCCACACCCTCACACTGTTGTCATGAGACCCTGAGACAATGTGGCTCCCATCAGGGGAGTAGCACACTGATGTTACATAATGCTGATGACCCTCCAACAGGGCAGTCTGAGTCCCAGTCACAGCATCCCACACCCTCACACTGTTGTCATGAGACCCTGAGACAATGTGGCTCCCATCAGGAGAGTAGCACACTGATCTCACCCAATCCTGATGACCCTCCAACAGGGCAGTCTGAGTTCCAGTCACAGCATCCCACACCCTCACACTGTTGTCATGAGACCCTGAGACAATGTGGCTCCCATCAGGAGAGTAGCACAGTGAATTCACATAATGCTGATGACCCTCCAACAGGGCAGTCTGAGTCCCAGTCACAGCATCCCACACCCTCACAGTCTTGTCATCAGACCCTGAGACAATGTGGCTCCTATCAGGAGAGTAACACACTGATCTCACATAATCCTGATGACCCTCCAACAGGGCAGTCTGAGTTCCAGTCACAGCATCCCACACCCTCACAGTCTTGTCATCAGACCCTGAGACAATGTGGCTCCCATCAGGAGAGTAGCACACTGATCTCACCCAATCCTGATGACCTTCCAACAGGGCAGTCTGAGTCCCAGTCACAGCATCCCACACCCTCACACTCTTGTCTTCAGACCCTGAGACAATGTGGCTCCCATCAGGAGAGTAGCACACTGACATCACATAATCCTGATGACCCTCCAACAGGGCAGTCTGAGTCCCAGTCACAGCATCCCACACCCTCACACTCTTGTCATCAGACCCTGAGACAATGTGGCTCCCATTAGGGGAGTAGCACACTGATCTCACCCAATCCTGATGACCTTCCAACAGGGCAGTCTGAGTCCCAGTCACAGCATCCCACACCCTCACACTGTTGTCATGAGACCCTGAGACAATGTGGCTCCCATCAGGAGAGTAGCACACTGATGTCACAGAATGCTGATGACCCTCCAATAGGGCAGTCTGAGTCCCAGTCACAGCATCCCACACCCTCACACTGCTGTCATCAGACCCTGAGACAATGTGGCTCCCATCAGGAGAGCAGCACACTGAATTTACTAGACTATTAGTTTGATATTTTTGCTCCAATGCAGGCCAATCTCCCAGTGCCCTCTTAATTGGAGTATTTGCCTGAAGTGGTTGACATATTGCTTTGAAATCAAACTATTTGTTGGAGCAAACCCCAACCCAGACAAATAGATGTGTGGTGCACTCTTCACAATTGCTGGTTTGAAAGCAGTAACAAATCTCTGGCAATCTTTGATAAATATTTCAAGTTCCCATACTACAGGTACTAGTTAGTAATCCATACTTATCTAATAATATCATTCATACCTTTAAACATCCTAACACTTGTGCCAAAGATTGAAAAATAGAATCAACCCTTTGAATCAGACTCAGAACCTCTAGCCAGTGTAAAAATGTATAAAGAACAATTCTCTGATCTCTTGAGCTGGTTGGATTAGTTCTGTGATTTTCACAGACTGATCCAGATGCTCAGCCCAAAACTGACATGCATATGCTAGCCATGGTGAAATATAATTCCTAACCAACTGATCAATACCTTCCATATCTTGGTTGGCTTTATATGATGTTGGAAGGTGGCAAATATCAAACCTGAGCTCACTGATCATGATTTTCAGGCATATCTCAGCAAGTGTCTGGCCATATTTGGCTGGAGAAATATAGAACTCCCCTCCTCTGGTAGGGTCCAGAAGACAGTCAGCAAAGGACAAGTGGCATATTCTCAAAGTGTCCTTGTTTTGGTGATTCTCACTCAAAACAGGTTTAAGCCTCATCAAAACCTGGTCCACAACATTTGGACTAATACCAGAAAGATGGGCAAGACATTCCTTATCAATAGGTATTTTTGCCAGAAGCAGAACTGACAAAATGTGTTTCACAGTCTGGCACTCTGCTGAAGTCCACCCATTGAATGCCTGTCTAAGGACTGTGAGATAGAGATTGTCAATATTACCAGCTACAGTGGTTGAAGATAAAATCTCCTTCAGCCTAGAATCTTGGATTCCAGCTGATATAAACTGGACCACTGTTGTTGCCCAAATGAATAGACCAGCAGCTCTCCTCTCTAATTCCACAAGATCACCCTCACTGGCTCCACTAGCCTGAGAAAGGTTATGCCTCAAATATTGACCAACATCTAACAATGAAACTGGAGTCACATTGCTTCCAGTTGAAATTACAACCCCCACACTAATAGGAGCCAATTTCACCTCAATGCTGTGAACATTCCTTCCTGTCACCAACAGCTTAAACCCTCTGGGCAGCCTGCTCCAAGAGACCAGAGTTTTCAAAAACATCTGGAACTCAAGCTGTGATTGAGTGCCACATTCATCAAGGGCATCAATAACAATCACAGGAAATCCAGACACCCCCAAATCATTCATGGGCTCCTGAATGAGCACCTTGAACTGAGTCTCCACATCCCTACTCCCAGCATCAAATGTGCTCCCTTGCAAGAGAGTGAGAATCCTCCTCCTGAACTCAACATGAAAGGACTCATGTTTGGAGGGAAATGGCATATGCACAAGATCATGCACAATGGTCTGCCAGATAGCCACAGGATCAGCCAATGTGGCATTCCCCTGCTTAAAGACATAGAAAGAACCCAGCTCCCCCTGAGCTTTCAACATAGCAACAACACTAGCTGCAATGGCTGATTTCCCAGCCCCTGGGCTACCACTGACCCACAAGATGTTCTGAGCATCAGGGTTCTGGAGCCATGCAGTGATATCACCAAGAATGTCCCTGCGGGTCCCATCCATGCAGGAGACAACTCGGGCTGTGTCCCTCACCTCATCAGAGATTGCTCGAAGCTGTTTGAGATACTCTTTCTCTTGGGTCATATCTGATGCAATGGTCAATGCATATAGAAAAGAAGACTGGACACATACAAGCCAGCTTTTGGATTTCCAATTGTTGAGCAGCCTGGAGAAGCTTAGGTCAAGAACAATAGGGTTCAAGAAGAATTACATACCTGTAATTTTTCCTTGTGTTTCTTGAATTCTTCACTGTACGAAATAAGTTTTTCCTGAAATGGGGTGGGAGTAATTTTATTGAAGAAACGCTTAACCCGATCCCGTTTTCGTTGTGGCTTGGGTTGGATGGTAGCCTCTTCGAGGGATTGTTGAATTGATTGTAATGACCTGCTGGCGAATTAAAATCAGCATTATGGACAAAAGGAATCGGAAATTCACGAAAGGAAATCCTGAACAGCCCTCGAAACTCGGGGGTAGCCAGTGGACTCGTGGATTTAGCGTTATCACGAACAATGGATACCGCAGCCTGGAATCGAGTATGAGACCTTAGCATCCTTCCGATTCTTGATGTTTTGCTTGATATCCGATAATTATATCCTGAGCGTATCGGGCAAGGCGGAGCAACTCACTTGAATGATTTTGATGACGGCTGCCACACCTCCACCAACGGCTTGCAAAATGGGCCACCCGGTGGCGGCACAACTTCACCAATGGAAGTGAGAGCGCCGGCAGCAAGAGAAAGGCCCTCCAGAAGATCCGATGATGTTTCCGTGGCTACAGGAGTAGCACCTGACGAAGATGGGTGAGTAACTTTCTGAGACATTGTGATATACACCGTAGACGATTTCGATTGGACTTTGAACGACGACTGAGCTTTGTGTTGAGACGGATTTCAACGAGGTGCAAACGTGGACGCAAGCGTTGGATTATCGATCATCCGTCACTCCTGTCACATTCTGCGCACTGACCATCGTGACATCTCCAGAATTTTTGGATCATCTCGTCGTTGCCGATAAGTACAACAATTTGATAGAATTTGAATCATTGATAGTTATACAATCCTGCTTGGAAGTCCAGTGCGCGGTATCTAATCATAATTACTTCGCGATCCGGTCTCATTCGCCACTTACACTACGGCGGTCCTAAACCAACGGTAAACGTTTATATTTCCGTCAAAGAATGACAGATATTACCAGCGATAAACATTTACACCAATGTCCAATTGGGGAAAGTCGACGGTTTATACACCCTGACGAATGACGAAAAACGCGTGTCCAGATCATACATACAGCGACTGACACGAGCATCGGAGCCTAGGAAAGTCGACACATGTCTCTAGCAAGGAAGCGAGACTTCAGCGTTATTCTTCCAATCTGAAACCGTAACCGCTTACTCACATCAATGCGCGGGCACGTTCGCTACGTAGCGCCTTTGATTCCCCAGTTTGATGATATCTGCCCAATCCTCCTAAGTTCTAGAAACGGGGTTCGGGGGCACTATCAATGACGGCGCTATCATTAGCGTATAAGCATCCTATACCTACTCTCGTATTCGCGGCCCAGATTTGGAGGCCATCGGGACGAGAGGGGTATTGCCAAAGTGGATGGAAGTCCTAGCAAACCACCCGTGGAGCAGTCATGGATGATTCGTGTAGACGATCACCGCGAACGTGATGCATATCGATAGTGTTTGAGCATGAAGTGGACGGGCGGATGAATTGAATTCTAGATATCTTAATACGCAGGATGATTTGCGGAGTGGACCATGTAGGTGATATCCTTGGTTATGCGTACCTCTCCGTTGGTATGGAAATGAGCGGTCGACTGAATTCCGCCCTCAATAACGCGCCGACGGCGAGAGTGTAAAGCGGAAGAACCTGGCGATACAAAGGGAGGCACCGACGCAAACGAGGTTGATGTCAGAGGGGATTCAAAAACAAGGATGAACCAGATGATGGAAGCTGCGATATTTATTTAGCCAGTGAGTGTCTATGCATTAGTCGGCTGCTGCGAGATTGCAAAAATCACTCACTGTCAGAGTCAACACGTAATCCAAGGTCTTACCGAATAAGGCCGGGCAGGCAGCTCCCAACTAACTCACACGGTCTCGCAACAGCCTGTTTTTCATTCAACGTCTTTCGTTTGTAAATCCTTGCAAGAGCTTCGCGATGAATATATCTAGCCGCAGCGCTCAAACCCTGCCTCCAACTCCAGCACAACTGTATTTATTTCAGGTAGCGCTCCTTTCCCCTACCCAATCCGATCCCCCTTTTCATTGATTTTCCAGAACTCCGCCCTCCTCGAATCGAATCGCCCTGGGGTCGATCGCTACTCGCACTACTCCTAGGAGTCGTGGCTCCCTAACCACTTCCTAACTGTCGAGAAATAAAGAAACGATCCCCAAAATCGTGATCACACTACACGGCCAAGATGCGAGATTTGCTCTGATAACCGGTATATTTCCAGCATCGTCGTTGATCCAGCAGAAGCCTGGGGCGTGTCTCGTGTAAAAGTAGCGTTGCGCGGCATAGACAAGTGAGTGGCTCATCGCTTCCTACCATTTTAAATAAAGAATCCACTTGTAGGCCCCGCTGGATGATCGATTCACGAGGCGGCTGGCGATAATAATGACACGGCTGCTAGGCGCGGCTTACGAGGCGGTTGCTCAAATTCCACTTGCGACAATACTCCGGCACGACTCGTCCCACTGTTAGATGTTTCTTCCGCTGTTACCATCCCGGCAGTCTTGGTAGGGGAGACACTGCTAAGGTCGCGGAGAATCTACACAAGAACGCGGGTGAAAAAGAGAGCAGATGTATACGCCGACGGTTGTTAGAGTCAGTGCAACGTCGCTGGGCATGCAGTAGATGGTACGCGCAATACGATTATTACGAGGACATCAGTTTCAATAGTTTTGGCCAGAGCCCACAGACATGCTAGAAGATTTGGTCGTCAACGCGAACACCTATCCAGCTGCGGAGAAGAGCGCGTCCATGGGAGGAATGAATGTAGTGCGAGACGGAAAGCCGAGCGTTGTGGTGAGCATAGTCGATAGTATCGGTGTATGTTGATGTGATTGATATTTCGGCAGATCGTTGGATCGATGACAAGATGCTGACCGACCGAATGCATTCCCTGAATGCCTTGATGTGACATCGTTCAGGCTTTTCCTACCCTTGCAGAATTGTCGCATCCTCACGCCTATATTCTCGATGTATCCATACGCCTCCCCTCTTCGGATCAAGGGATCGCTGATATTAGGCGTTTATGGCCGGTAGGCAGACCCTCAGGATTCCACTCTCCCCTCTGGAGGGTATCAAACTAGCCACAAACATCGCGCACACCAACAGCTCCCCGATCGCAGTCCCTCGCCCAGCTCTGGCTCTACCTCACAGCTCTACAATTATCGCTTGATCATCGGGCCTACCCGAAGCCATTGGAGAACTACTCGCCCATGTAGCCCTACCTCAGGTCCAAACGCCGGAGACAACAATTTAGATCACCTTTCAATTTGCACAAGGCTTCCTAATACCGAGGCATAGAAATGACTCCGGACGGCGTTATCAACGATATAATACGAGGATACTTATTTGGCTTGTGTCACTTTCGCTTCAATGGCCAACCAACCTCATTTCAGACTCCCCCATTGATGGTGTTACTACCCCTGCTACATAGGTCTGGGGATATAACTCGAGATAAACCCCCCATCCGTGCCACTAGTCGATCAAGACGTTCTCTGAGAGATCTTTAGTCACCTTGCAAGCGATTCGGACGATCTACATAGGCAATCTGAAGAACAAGGGGGCCATTGAGCTGCTTGAGTATACAAAACCTTTTTGGAGCCTGTGTTTAATCCCTTAGCGGTCGACGCCATCCATCCCTTATTGAAGCTATTGCAAAAATTCCAGGCGATTTCGGATGGTGATAACACTTTTGTGCGCCGTACTTCTTCCTGATTACCCGGATAACATCACTTCCCCCTTCCATTATCCCCTTCGTACCATCGACCCTAAAATCCTGCGATGTCAACTCAACAAAAGTGACGATAGTGCCATCATTTATCGATTCTCAGCCATCGTGCTCAATCGCTGACTAATCTCACATTCCGTGGGGTGTCGCCAAGTCGTGTCTGGCCTTGGTACCCAAAACACCCCCCTCGCAACACTTGTAGTGCCAAATTTGGGCGCTTCCATATCGTTGGTGTTCCTACGTGGATTAGGTGCATAGGCTGCCTCCACAACCTTCACGTTGATTTCCAGAACCCGGCTATTTAGTACTGCACCTACCATGCGCCCCGCTCGTATAGCTTCCCCAAGTTGCGGACCCTCCATACATCGTGACAGCTTGAGATGATACACAAATTCGTTGATTTTGAGTATTGGTCCAAATCCTCGGCGTTTTATTCTCCCCCTCTCAAAAAGCCTCAGTACGGATATGGACATCACTCAACTGCAACAATTCTTTGGCTGCGTTCTCTTACTCCGCTCTGCTCTCACCTCACGCCTCCTATTCCCTGATCCGTCCCACTTTTGCTCGTATGCTGGTACCAGTCAATCAAGACATTCTCCGGTTGATCTTCTGTTGTTTCCGAATTGCGATCGACCCAGGTGACACAACCAAATTGAATAAGCTGGCATTATTTCGAGCCGCATTAAAATAATTGAAGGCACGATAGACACTTATGTGAGTCATATCTGCTTATCGAATTTCGACACTCGTGATTTCTTAAACATTCTGTGACAATTCTTCAGATCAAGACTGCTTCGATCACCATTCAAAACACGCATGGGATTTCATCATCATGCAATGTCAACCCAGCAGATTATAAGGGCAGCCGGATTAATTTATCTCAGTCAACACCACCCTATTATATATCCCCGCTTGCAAAAGATAGTTTGGTCAACAGCATTATCCCTGCCGGCCATATTCTTAATGTCGTTGACTCAAACTTCGATGTCCGAAACGACCTTGATGATCCAGGGCATCATGATAGCACTCGTCTCGACGATTCTTCGCAATCTTAATCTTCCCCAATCACTCGCTTCAATTGCACTTCGTGGATCGGCTACCAGCGGCATGCTAGCCCTTGTTCTGAAAGTGACATCTCCCTCTCTGCAGTTATGGTCCCAGACCTCGATATACCGGGATCTAGCAAATTACCGCACCAATTAGGAGCCTAGGAGAGCCTTAAGAACCTTCATATCAGTCCACAGAGTCCAGCTGGGCGTTTCGCGTTTCTTAACAACATCGGCTTTCCCGCATTCCACGTTCTATGCATCTAGGGCCGATTGGATTCAATGCCCAACTCCGCCGCCGCAGTTATGAGGAACCAGGTTATCCAATCTCGGTATCATCCATGTGTATAGATACAATTGGAATGGGGTGCGCAGAGCGAAATCAAGATCGCCTGAGCAACTAGATTTTCCAGGTTCCACACTCTATCCCTACCCGTTGGCCCCGCCTCTCTCGATTCGATTTTGATCTATCCAATGTCTCTCCTCAACACTCTGAACTATCACGGCATACAGTTCTCGAACCCACCGGAACCGTCCCTTGTCGAATCCAGTTTCATTTGTGACTCTCGCGCATTCGATGTTTGTATCCAGCAGAGTATCACGGTTGGAAATTGGCGGAAAGGATTCTACACAGCCGCCAGGGAGCCCGTTGAACAGGATAATGTAGACGCGTATAGCAGGTTACAAATGGCATAAACCGCAGTGCTACTATTAGTTAACACTGAATCCGTAGTACTATTTCTATGAGTGCGGTACATATTCTAATGGCTGAAAGGTTGGTACAAATCTTATTATATATGTATTGACCAGCAGACCCAGATAGGCCTGTACCTCATCCATTTAGCCATTAGTCTGCACAAACTCGACGAGAGAAAAAATTCAATTAATGCTAATAAACTATAAAGCGCCCAAGGTGTAATCAAAGTTTGCAAGCAGCCACTTGACCAAGCAGGCACATTCAAACTATACTTTTCGCCTCCATCTCCAAATATGGGAACCACGGGTGCATACCCGGATCCCACTTCAGCACCCCACCCACACTGGCATCTTCCGCCTCCGCCCCTGCCATCCCCCCCGGCAACCGCGCGAGCCCGTCGCACGCGTGCAGCAGCCCCTGTACGAACTATCCTCATCAGTACATGCACGTGGAACCATTGCGTAAGAGCCCACCTGCAGCCGCTCAGGCGCCCAATGCGTCGCGGCGCCCCCTACACCGCGCGCCTCGGCAAGCGCATGAGAACCACGCGCGCAAGCGCCACCGAGTCACGCGGGGAGAAAAACCGATCCTGCATCACGTTATTGCCAATTAAGCCACGACCAGGACAAACAAAAAGCAAAAATAGTCACATTTAGCATCTGGACACACGCAGGTGCGAACTTCTCCGGCTCGGGGTGCGCATGCGGCGCCGTGCGCACCGCGTCGTACTCCGCGCGGAACGCCCATTTGTACCGCCGCACAAGGCTGGGGTGTGTGTGCTCGTGGCGCCACGGCTGCGGGGCGAGCCGCAGGGAGACCTGTGCCCACAGGTCAGTGGGGGTAGTGCAAAGAGAGGGAGAAGGCGCGTACGGCGAACACGGCGATGGAGAGGGCTTGCAGCGCAGTGAGGAGGTCGTGCTGGAACCGCGTCTCCATGCACACGCGTGATGCTACAGTGCGCATATCTCGTTAGCAAGCGCGCGCGGTGCCGGTAGAAACAGCTGCACACCGGGGGAGAGGGCGGGGAGAAGCCTGTCGAGCATAGTGAGGTGCGCCTCCATCACGCGCGCAGCGTACCAATATGCAAAGGGCTTCTCCCATACGCCGTATAGCTCCAGCTGGAACCCAGAGAATATCACCTCCCTGATTGCTGTGAGTCGCCATAGCAGCGCGCACGCAGGGATGTACGCCATGACGTCCGGACCGGGGCGTTCCTGAGTTATTATATATTATAATATGCACTGAGCGTATGGGTGTGACTTACGAGGGGCGCCAGCTGCGCAACAATGGTGGAGAGATCGTGGAAGAGCACGTGCCATTCAAGCAGCGATTTGACAAGGAAGCGCCGCCGACGCGGGGGATTATACCACAACCCCTAATGTGGCCCGTGAGCAGCTACAACATCCATGTTCAATCAGCCAAACGCATGGGGTAAATGCACCCACCTTTTGCAAGGTTCGTTCGATATGCTGCAGGGGCGGCGCCCCGCGTCCTATCCAACGCGTCTTGACGCCGTGGTACACATGTTCATACCCGATCCCGCAGTCTCAAAAAAGAAGCGGTCTACGAGCCACGCGAACGAGAAGCGGTGCAACACCAGGATCCCGTCATAAAAGAACGACTGCGTCGCGGAGCGGATGTACGGTGTGCGTGGCAGGAGGTGGGCAGCCACAGCCGCAGGTTCGCTACCAGCTGCGAGGCATCAGTGGCGTGCGGCGGAACAGATGCGAGGCAGAGCGTACCTCCCATGTCAGCACATTTGGTGTCGTGGAGAGCAAGCTCAGCTCCTCCCACCCGTCCAGCATGCCCTCCAACGCGTCCCATGTCTTTTCTATTGGCGGAAGAGGAACAATCCGGATGGGAACGAACGTGTTAGCCGCCGTGCGAGATACGGGTCGAACGACATGTGGGCGGGAGAGTCACTGGGCAGCAAGACGGGGGAAGCGCGGACTGGTAGCTGCACCCGCGCGAGGCGCACCAGGTGCTGGAACTGCGCGAGGTTCTTGTATATATCCGAATCCATCAATTCCAGCAGTGTCTTTGATTCCAATCAGTGCCTGCCCAGACATTGGGATACACCCACACCTTGCGCAGGGCGAGTCGAGTATACAACGCCTCTAACCAGTGTACAGGAACTAGACCCAGCTGTGAGCCAAGCACCGGAGAGCCCGCAGGAACGCACAATTTGTGGACGTCAGCAGCCAATCCATCGCGTCCGCCAGTTTCGAGAGGACGTGCTGCACCTGCACGCCCTCGAGCAGGGACACCTCGCACTTGTCGCCCTGCCAATCTTCGCCCTGCAGTATGATGAGTATCACAGTTACATTCCGCGGCACAGAGCATACGCACATCCTGCACGCCGCCCTTGGACAGCTCCCGCCACGAGAGGTCGCAGCACTTGAGCAACCCCAGCACCGCGGCGCGGAGCACAACTGTCACGAGCTCCCTGGGCCTCTCCGGGCCCCCGCACGCCGCAGCGCCCGCCGGCACGAACTCGGGCTCGAGGCGCGGGAGGTGGTGCACGTACTGCAGCGTGTACACGGTGTGCGACAGCGGGTTCCCTGCGTGCCACTCCATCTGCGGGGGTCAGCGCGCGCGGGGCCGGCGGCGGGGCGGGAACGTACCTCGTACGCGCACGCGCGGTCGATGATCCAACACAGCTCTTGAGGGAGCAACGGGGTGAGGGGGTCGAATGCGCCGCGCGGAGCTTGCTCGCCATCGAGCCGGATCCCTGTGTCCAGCCGCGGCTCGCCGATCTGCATTGGTGCACGCCTGTGTTGGTGTCTAAGGGAGGGGAAGGGCGGGCGGGCGTACCTCGAAGGCGCTCATGGCGTCCTGCAGGGTAAAATTGTCCATCAAGATGACCTCGTCTTCGCCCATCGCTGCGCCCGTGCCGGTGATGAGGATACAAGCAGCCTGGGGTGCAAGGTATCACATACCAGAGGCAGCAGCCGTGAAAATGCCCGTGACATCCTCAAAGTCGAATTTATCTCCTGGCAGCCCGAGATCGACATCCATGCTCGATGAGAGGCTCGAGTGAGTTTTCTAGGAGATCAGGAGCATGTACTGGTTGAACAGGGTGATGGATGTAACGCTGAACCTGGTGGTTGCAACTTGCGGTGGACTCGGGACGATTGTATAACATTATCTGGAAAAGGAAGGCTGAAAATGTAACGATGGTGTGATGGTGTCACGTTACCAGGAAATCTTTGACCATGGGAAAGCACTACCAAAAGCGGCATTCACATTTTTCTATTGTACCGTCTCTGATCGCCACCACCTTGAATCACAAAATGCTCCCTCCCTCCCGCGCTCTCCGTCTCACAACCACCCTCAAAACTCTCCACCTCCGTTCAACCCATAGCGCCCCCTCGCCCCGGGTCATCCTCTCCGGCATCCAGCCCACCGGCATCCCCCACGTACCCCCTTCAACTCCTTCTACCCCCCTCACTCGCCTCACGTCTCACTATCCTAGCTCGGCAATTTCCTCGGCGCGCTCAGCAACTGGGTGCGCCTGCAGGACACAGCGGGGGCGGGCGACGCGCTAGTGTTCAGTATCGTCGGATGGCACGCGCTCACGCTCCCGCAGGAGCCGCGTGCCCTCGCGGCAGCCCGCACGGATATGCTCGCGGCGCTCCTGGCGATTGGGCTCGACCACGAGCGGTGTACGATTTTTCACCAGGATCATGTGCGTGTACTGGCTTTCTGTTGCTGCGTTTGTTGATGGGATCCTGGACAGAACCCGGCGCATACAGAACTCGCGTGGATATTGAGCTGCCTTACGCCCGTGGGCAAACTGCGGCGGATGACGACGTGGAAGGTGTGCTCGCTCTTTTTTCCCTGTCAGCGATCGCTCACCACGCCCCCAGGCGCGTCTGGCAGCATCGCGCAACGCCAACTCCGAAGCCGAGGTCGACGAGTCCCTGCTTAACACGGGGCTCTTCACCTACCCTGTCCTGCAAGCCGCCGACATCCTCCTATACCAGTGCGTCCACATAACATAGTGCATGCCGATTGTTGATTGATACATGCAGGGCAACGCATGTGCCGGTGGGCGAAGACCAGACACAACACCTCGAGCTCGCGCGTGACCTTGCAGACACGTTTAACCGCGCCTTTCCCTCCACACACCCGCTGTTCCCACTCCCAGCTCAGGTCAACGGTACGCTCTTCCCTACTTACCACATGCATATACTAACGCCCCGCAGCCCCGTCGCGACGCGTATTGTCCCTCAAAGATCCCTCCTCCAAAATGTCCAAATCCGCTCCAGACACATCCTCACGCATCCTCCTCACAGACACAAGCGCACAAATCACGGCCAAGATTCGCAGCGCGGTGACCGACTCTAACCCTGAGATCACCTACGACCCCGCCGCGCGCCCAGGCACCGCGAACCTGCTCGCCATCCATGGCGCATGCACTGGTACGGCCCCCGGTGAGGTAGCGGGACGGTATTCGGGGCGCGGGCACGGGGCGTTGAAGGCGGATGTAGCGCAGGCGGTGGAAGAGGTGCTCCGGGGCCCGCGTGCCGAGTTTGAAAGGTTACGGGGAGAGAGGGCGTTTTTGGAGGAGGTGGCGAGGGAGGGCGCGAGGAAGGCGCGTGAGCGGGGGGAGGTAACGATGCGGGAGGTGAGGGCGAGGATTGGGCTTGCGTAGGCGGTCGTCGTTGGCAGGCGGGATGGTTCTAGTACAACATTCACAACAAACGTCTGGCCATCTGGTTGACATTATCCTGTGCTTGAACGCTTGAACCGGCGCCCGTCGCTTTGAAGAGGTTGCCGGTCCGGTTGACCATATCCACTGGACCCTGAATTCGTAATCTGAACTTTGTTTGCAATCAGCGTACGTAACGGTACCCGCCCCACAATCGCCTGTTGAATTGTAAGTGCATCCACTGTTCGATACGGCATTTCCACAATGCCTCGTCAGCGCCACCAAAGATGTCTATCGCGCCCGCGCTGATAGCGAACAATAGTGCTGTGCCCTATCCATTCTGGGCAGGGTGGACCTTCTCTTCGGATGTTTGGATGCTGGGCAGATACGTCATGACATCGGGCATGGAACAACCCGAATGAGGCCGAAGCTTTGAGGACATGGCCATGGTTGGACCCCCGCTGGTCTTCAGCTTCAACTGAGACTGGCCCTGCGAGCCCCACTGTATTGAAAACGAGACAATGCTCCCCACAAACCCTGTCGTCAGTGGTCCCTGCGCTGTTGTCATTGTATATTTCCGGCGGGTGGCAATATGTAATAAATTACATACGATCGCCCCTGAATCTCGTCCAAAAATGGACAAGCCCATTGTCTCGCGTGGCCCGCAGTCTATAAAACCCAACACCGATTAGCTTCCCTTTTTTTCCAGCTCCCCTTGATAACTCTTTGATATCGATCCCGAGCCCGCTGCAGCGCAGACCCCCGTTCATTTACCATCCACAACAACACAGGCAGCGCCTCCACCACTACCTCGACACCACCACTATCACCATGTTCTTCCACACCATCCTCCTCATCCTCGCCGCCCTCCTCGCTGTCTGCTCCCTTGAGGCGACCGCGCTTCCCACTGCCGGTACGCCAGGCATGCTCATGGGCAAGCGCTACGACATTGTTCCCCGCGCGGCCATCCCTGCTGCCGCCCCTGCCGTCGCGCGTGCAGCCCCACTCAAACGCGCAGCACGATTCCAGGCCATCCAGCGCCGCGCACAGGAGCAGGAGAACCTGCTCTCCAAACAATTCGTTGCGCCCCCCGCGCAGGCGCCCGCTCCTTCTCCCAGCCCGAGTGTGAGTGCGAGCCCGGCACCCAGCGCGTCGCATTCAGCGCACAAGAAGCACGCCCAGAGCCACCACAAGGAGGAGCACTCGCCATCATCATCATCCGCATAGTCCCTCCTACCCCTCCATTCTACCGCCCCGTCTCGTCTCCCATCCCGTGCGCGGCTGGCCCCTTTTTTCTTGCGCACGGCACGATCTTTACGAACCTTCGTTTCGTTTCATTTCGCTTCTTCACTCTTTCCCCCTCCCTCCCTCCTCGAGTTTCTTCCTTCGTCTCGGCCAGCGTGCTGGCTGGGTGCCTACTGCGTTGGCGCCAGTTCACCTTCTTTTACACTTGCCAGGTTAGATAAATGCTGGTGCATCTGGATGACATTTATACGTACCTACACACTACTGGATTAGAATAAATCGTTGCGAGCAATCTTAATTACTATGGTGCCGAGTGCACGCAGTCTATCATAGGGACTAACATAGGGACTAGCACGGATACTACCGTGAGTACCCGGTTAAATAATGACGGATACGGATATATCCGGGTATAAATACACAAATACCCGGATAATCTGTGGTATCCGCTTCAAATGAAATAAAAATATATATTTGTTGCGGAACGGGGGTCCGGGCATCAGGGGCCGGCGATCGGCGTCTAAATCCGGATTGGGCCGGGCTTGGCTGAGCTCGGCCGCGGCCAACCAGGCCCCTGGCACGATTTTGGAGCTCCTGGGGGAAATTTCATGGTAAAGCACAAATAATGGCTGGCCTGAGCATCTATACTCCTTAGGGTACCCATAGGAAGCACAGAAAGCAACAAGGATGCAATTACTGCCCCAGCGGGGGTGGGGGATCAAACTATCAAAATATGCCACAGATATCCGCGGCAGACCCGGATATCCGGTCAATTATATCTGTATCCGATCCGTATTTGTAATAATCACATTATCCGGTTGATTAACCGGGTATACCTTATCTGTGCTAGTCCCTAGACTAACATGGGTGTGACCGTGACAAATCCACATCCAGTCCACGGGTAGCACCAATTTCGGATCGGATTCGGATAAATCCGAACGGATTTGGATGAACCCGTTTGTACCCATTCCCGTGAAATCATTAAATACACCTCCCATCGAGTAGTAGCGAGTAATAAATTCATATTCTGACACGAAATATGAGGATAGGCTCTCTGAGCGATCAGTTATTCCCTCAATGATATAATGAAAATCGGTCACGATCTGTGACATATTCGCTCGGCGTTGTCACGCTCCATTCTCTGAGTGTCGTCGCCCATCATTGTCATGAGCCTAACTGCTCTTGAAGCATACGCATTAGAGTCGGGGGGCAGTATAATGAAAGGCTATGTCTTCCGGAGGTATATTTATAGTAAGATTTGGGTTATCCCAATGTTACATAGATCCAAACAACACATTTTTGACCTCTTTTCGCTTTGCATTCCATCCTCACTCATCACCATGTCATTTTAGGTTGATATTACATACAGTAAATATATTTTGGCATAGTCTGGCATATTTTGAGCTGCAGGATAGCCAGCCGGCTGGTATTTCAACATTTGCATTTACCTCGCTAATGATATAAACATCCCTATAAGCCAAACACTGATATTGGTAATAAAATTATCTAATGGAATTTTTTTTATGAATATCCGCGGGTACCTGCAGGTATCTGGTTATTATATCCACATCCATCCAGACCCTTCGGATAAGCGCCCACTGGATGAATACCCGGGTTTATGTAATCCATGTTAGTCCCTAGTCTATCATCTATATTCTGCATGTCCGGCGCGGAAAACTCAGGTGCACTCAAGACAATCGTTGACGATTAGCCGGGAGCCCTAGTGTTTGTGGTTTGTTTGGTAGGGCGATGCCGCGTAAACTCGCAACCGCTGACCAGTCCCTCCACGAGTTGAACTTGCAGTGCAGGCAAAGAGCAAGTAAAACCTCGATAATTATCAAGGTTTCCCATCGCCAGAGGAGGATCGATCACCAGTCTAAATCCCGTGGCTGACAACCCTGGATTCTCTGAATATCGGGACCCCGAGTTTCCAGAGTTTCCAGAGTTTGCGAGGCTGATATACACTTCCAGGAGTACATTCTTTCTGTTTGTCCTGATAATACAATTTTACAAATAGGAGCCCGATCCGCTTCGTATAGGCTGTGGGGGTTTGCGTTCCGTCCTTAACCCGGCGGTTGTCGTTGGCCTTGGTAAGACTTGCGACTTTGATTTCAATTTCTTTTACCTGGTACCAGTGCCAGTGGCATCTAAACTCTGATATCGACCACCCGAGCATTGGGAAAAATTATTTGGACTGGAATGGAGCGTCGCGAGTAATCTTACAGTCGCTTCGGGTATTTTTAAACAGGTAGAACGTTTGTCTCCCTATCGTTTTTTTTTCTGGTCTGCCTACGGGCGGCCAACGGGGCCTACCATCTGTGATTCTATGTGTGTAATTTTGGGATTAGGCGCGGAGGAGCTTGGGTAGGAATTTGACGCACTAGGCCAGCAAGATATATCGAGGCGAGCTTGGTTTTAAGTGGTTTGATCTCTCAGGTTCGTCGGGGAGTTGGGGTTGCCAATGGAATCCCTTTCTTGGTTTGGCGATTAGATGTGGTGTATCAGAGGGAAAGCAAACTTGGAGTCTTTCGTGATACCTTATATAATTATCGGGAGCTGAAGTCTCGTCTCATTAACCATTTCTAAACTATCCTGAGTATCAGGTAATAGATTTGTATATTACCTCAATGCAACATGGCTCATCCCGCTGTGGAAAACGAGGCAGGGGAAGGGAGAATGAAAAGAAGGGGGGTGCTGAGCGAAAATGGAAATGCGTGGATGAGAACTAAATGAGAATGGGGTAAATTAACAGAGACAGAATGAAATGAGACAAGAGGGTGGTCGGCTTGTAATGCACTCTCAGATCACCAATAATGTACAGTATCGTGGCCGCCCTTATGCGACCTCGAGGCGGCGTTCTCCGCGTCCTTCCTGACCTTTTCGATATAAACGAGGGTAATCAGGATGATATCCATAATCTCTTCGCCGCCGGGGTATATCTCTAGCGACGGCGGTCGGCGGTTGAAGATACACTTGCGATGGAAGTGCGCCACCCGAGTTTTTGCCTTGTCATTTGTCACAAGCTGTTCATTACACGACAATATTCAGGGCAAACAAAGTTGGGATGTTTGCATACGCACCGTGGGCGTTGTGCCCGGCTCCCACCTATAGTCCCTCCCATTCGGAGCCATGAATACATGGTTTCTATATTGTTCAGTCGCCCTCTTTTCTGCGCATCGTGATTTCCCACATACCGGCCATACCATCCCAGGCCCTCCTTCCGAAAGAATATCCTAGTATCGATCTCCTGCCCGCCCTGCCTGATGAACGACGACCCAAACATGTGCCACTCGACCTGCGCGAGGTGCGCGAACCGGTCCTGCAGATCCTTTCCCTCACGTGGGATGTCGTCCCGGACGACACGCGAGATGTTCGCCGTGCAGGAGATAAGCCCGAGCGGTGTGTCGACCTTGTATATTGCCTGCCCTGCCTCGTCGCTGAATGTCGTGTTCAGGGGCGAGGTGTCAGAGAGGTACAGATGCATGGGTAGTTGGCGGTTTGGGGCTCTGGTGGGGTATATATACGTCGTGCAGGGGCTTTGCTTCGGGATGGCATCGGCGTGAATGATGGTAGCGTGGCTGTTACAGCTTGTGATGGTCGCCCGAACAAGCGAGCACAGATGAGCTCGCATCAATTGAAATGGTGATCTGTACACTTGACTCGGGGCGTCAATCTGTCGCACCGGGACTTTGAAATGCGAGATTTGATTCCTTGCTCGATGCAGCGATTTGAGTCATAGATCTCGGATTGTGAGTTTCAGCCTGGATATGTTAGGGTCGGGTACATAGGATATATAATGGACATACAAGTTGAATCCCATTCCAATGGCATCGCTGCTAATGATTACGCCGTATCCGCTTCTGCTGGTGGGATCGTTGAATAACGCCGTTTGTTCACCTCCGGTGTCGAGTGGGAGCCTGCCGTACACAACTACGCATTACACGCCTGTTCTTTTTTTCTCTACCTGCGAAGGTATCTGATGTTTCCGGAGTGATTGGTGCAATGCACGGTGGAGATAGTCCACTGTCGGTGATTTTTCGCCCATCACGGGTTCAATTCGTGAAGAGATTCCAATCAGATTCTAATCACGATTGCGGGTCGAGGGCCTTATGTGTTGATGACATCTGAGCGGTAACCGCTCATTCCATACTGATTTTGAGTCATTTAGTTGAAATTGACCGCAGCTGTGGAAGGGGAGGCGCTGCTTATTTTAGAGTGGTGGGGGACTGTGTGAACCTGAATACAAGTGCCGATGACGTTGAAAATAAACATCTACATAGCCTTTCTCACATCAAACCAATCGTTTGCCATTCCCTCATCCCAATTCCCGATTGTCTAGGTGCAAGTAGGATGGGGGCTGAACCTCCAGTGAGGCGCGGTTGAGGAAGGCAGAATCCGAGGAAGCACACTGTGAGCAGTTCGCCCCAAAAAATGAAAATTTTACAAACGAGACACGCGGAGCAGCGTACAAGTCGTATGCATGAATTCATTCGCTTCTGGTTTTGGACCTTGGTTTGACATGGTCGACGCGTTTGTCCTTGCGCTTTATCATGGATCTGCATTGGGTAGTCAACGGAGCTCTTCGTGGTGGGGTGGCGACCCCGACGGAGAAAATTCAACCCGAGGGACAGCAAGAGTGAGTGTCCACGGTTAGGTATCCCATTATCGTTCACTAATTGACATCTGCTGGTTCGTGCACGCTCAAGAAGTCAGCAGTCCAATCGATGAGTTTATGCAAGTCCTTGATCCGATTGGGTCACACGATTCTGCATTTCAGACAAACCCCAGCCTACCCCTCACTCGCTACCGGCCGCCATGCCCAAGAGCCACCATCGGCCGCCAGGGGACTTCAGCGTTATGGATATCCGATCTGCTTTCAAAGCCTGGAACCGAAATCACCAAGATCTCTCACCCGCCGTTGGCGGACAACCTCTGATCGATGGTCAACTCGTGCTGACTCGCGCCCGCGGTTTGTTCCCGATCTTGGATATATTTGCTGACGCCAATCCCATTGCCAAAGGTAGGCATGTTGTGGTTTGTGCACCTGCATCACTCCCACTGAATCCATGTAGTTGTTGTCTCCACATTCAAAGTTTTGATTACTTTCGAGGCTGAGCGTAGAGAAAACAAGGCACGAGTGGTGATCGTGCTCTTGGCTCAGACTGAAATGATGTCTGCTTTTTTGGAGTACGCGCTTATTTCCTCCTGTTTGAATATACCGCGTCCTGACCGAGCCTGTTCCTAGAATTTACGCTCTTCACCCTGAGCACCCAAATCCATACGCAAAACTATCCCAGTCTCAGGGATTTTATGAAGGTCTACTCGAGCGGGTACGGCTCGATATACAAGACTGCGGAAATGCTATCGATACGTATTACAAGGAGTCAAGACTGGGCGAGTCTCACCATGGATATTGCTGCTTCCTAATTAACCCAAGGGTGTGACAGTCAAATTTATCAAGGCATCCGAGTGGAAGGACACGCTTCTCGAGTACATCCAGAAATTTGAAGGCTATCGGAGCGAGATCCTCCTGATGCTCTCGCTGCGTACCGCTGAGGCGCTGATAGTATAACCTCAAAGGTTGATGAGATGCTCGGGTCCCTTGATCTCCTCTTTACACAGCGGGAAGACTGGGAACGAAAGTTGGAATCAAGGATCGCAGGGCTTGGTCCCGATAAGTCGTGGATGGAAGATGATGACACGCTTCGACACTTGGTATCCCTTACCAATGATCCCCTATAGATGCATCAACGCTTGTGCCTAACAATCCTAGGAATGTCGACGCATTGTCTGCGCTCAAGGACAGCATACACACCTCCCTGGACGCACTTTGTAATCGGAATAGCGAGATATTTTACCGGAAGCTCGATTTGCAGATGGAGCGGCTGGAGTATGCTGTCGAAATGTCAGCTAAGTATGTTGTCCGGGAGCTCTCCGGCCCCTATGACCGCCTTCAGGATGAGGTTAGTCTTCGTGGCTTTGATCTTATCTTCAGATTTCATTTTCTCTCAGGACCTGCGTGAGCTATGGAAAGAAATGGTAAGGATTGGTCTTCCTTTTATCTGTCGTTCTCATTCCTTCCCCATTCGCGCGGCAGGGCTGGGTGTTCTGTGTTGAAAGCCAACAATTCGCTCAAGCACTGTGCGAATATTTCTCCGACCGTCTTTCCTCACCAAGCTCTGGGGAATGCATGTGCCAAGATCCCCTTCAAGCGACGCATGGACACTCCAATATCTCTCAACCCACGCTCGCCAAATATCGCGTACCATTGACAGTGACGGATCTGGCTATATCAGGATTTCTGAGGCGAATGCATTCACGTCCAAGATGCCCGACGGATGGACCCTTCCTCAATGGTGCTGCTACGCCGCTCTCGGTAGGCCTCATTCTGGTTCCTCCAGAGCTGCCATTGACCTACCACGTTTCTAACCAGGAACCCCGGACGAGCGGTCGATTTATCGAGATAGGATAAATAGTGTCATAGATCGCCTGATGCTGGAACAAATTCGAGGTGAGATTGAGCGGCCTCACCAAATTAAAGCTAGAATTCAAGTCTACTAGTTAAATGTGATAATCTGGCACATTACGCAATGTTTATCAATGGAGAGACTATCGGGGCTCTCTCCCTATTGGCAAGGGGACCCTCTCCGAAACTTGATCCGGATGCACCATGGCGAGCCCTCGCTCAAGTCAAGATCAACCAACAAGACGAACGCCTCCGCAACGATTTGCTTAGTCTGAAATTCAACATTGATGCTGCCGAGACCATTCACTTACTATGTGGTGGGGTACCCGTAGAGGATGTGCGTATCATGCTTCAAAGTTCTCTAAAACACCAACGCTTCAAACTAACGACAACGAATGGCTAGTGCATACTACAACTCGCCACGCTGCTACTGGAACATTGTCTCGAAGTCGCGCAATGCTGCAGCCGTAATATTTTGGATACCTTGGAGTTCTCCATGCTGTGGGACAGCTTCTCGGCGGTTAAGAATAAAATAGATCGTCGGATTGAGGAACTGAAAGGTCAGAATTAAGTCCACCGGGCGGTCTATTTTACTTAGGCCTTTCCTCAGCTACGTTCTCAAAGCAAGATCCCAACCCTGCCGTTATCAACAGTGAGTGACGCTGGGCAGTTTATCACTTAGTATATAATTGATGCTGAGTCTAGAACGACTGGAGGATCATAGTGGTGGTATTTTTCGTGTATACCATCACAGCGGCATCCTCGCTCTGGAACTCGAAGCACCAGATACCCTCCCGATTTGGGACACAGAAGAGGTCGCTTCTCGCCTCACAGCTATTGTATCGAAGAATCGAAAATCTGGTGACGAATCTCCATCCAAGCCCAATCAATGATCAAGGGATGTCTGACGTACACCACCTGGGAGGAGCATATCCAGTCGCTACCGGCAGGGGCGCCCATACCAGATACGATTCCGTTGTCCTGGAACCTGGAAACACAATCTTGGGCCAGTATGGGATATTTTGCCACAGGGCCCCGCATGCACGATTTCCCCATCCATGTGTAAGCATCCGTTCCTTCAACTCACCATCACGAAGTCACTGAGATGTACTTAGAGAAACTTGGTGCGACAAATGTCGCCAGAGACCAATCACCAAGCAGGTCTGTTTCAGCTGTACGATTTGCCCCAGTTAGTCGACCTTGAAATAGTTTTCCAGTCTGTAAATTAACCTTTGGTCGCAGACATGGATTTATGTGCTTTATGCTACCTCCTTCCACCAACAGAGACGAATATAGCCGGCCATTCTGACGCTCATGAAATGGTCAAACGCACGCTCTTCAGCACAGCGATCTATCGCGCTTGGATAGTTGGACTTGCCCGTTTCTTCCTGACCGAATTTTACTCCCAACGACACCTCAAGCCGGTCCCAGCACCGGAGAAGGGAGGGCCGGTGAAGGTTGCCCGCATCCCGCGGTGTCGTATTTGTGGTGAACAAAAACACGGGAGTATATTTCAGTGTATGGAAATTGCCTGCTTCGCCACTGGCCGTGAATGTAAGTCCACTACTACCACTGATATGACCACTCCTTCGATTCTAACGTCGACACCAGACTTCTTGTGCGACGATTGCGAAAAAGCTACATCAGGCAATCCTTGTTCACCTCCCAAGCCTGAGGCGATGTCGATTACTGGTAATGGGGACAGCACCCCGCAACATCAGCCATGGCACACCATGCTTATCATCCACCCCGATATCAATTCCGGGGGCCCGTGGTCCTCCCACCTCTTTGAAGAGTGCCCCCCTCCCATGCCTACAACATCGAACACTACCTTGACAGAGCGGGCGACAGCTGTCGAGGGTAGGCTGGAAGTCATAGAGAGTAAGATTGCGAGTATTGAGGTGGCCCTGCGGAGAATGGAGACACTTTGGATATCACGGAAAACCGGAAGGATTGGAACCAGTTCAGCGCGGCGGGGTCGCAGGAATGGTAAGCGCAGGCGCGATGAAGATTAATGTGAACATGTAGACTAGCGATGGGGGCTTGCTCCAGTTTTATATTCACATGTAGTATGAGGGCAACGTGAACAACGAATTCACCAACTATGTGGTAACCTACCACTATCAATATTTTGAAACGGGCGAAAAATCCTTCCCGCGGTATACCCAAGGAAACCATATGAGCGAACTTGAAATCGCACTAGTTCGACGGCATGGGCCGTTGAATAGTATAGGAGAATCTAGCCATCTGTGACAAACATGCTCATGATCTATTGTCTTGCTTGCGCAATTGCGTATCCCTCGGATACCTGCATCAATGCTCGCTGGATTACCAGCCGCTTGAAGCCATAGAGAGTGAGATTGCTGGAGTAGACATTACGAAAAACTACTGAATAGGGAGTCCCTTGATCGTTCATGCCCCCGGACTAAAAATTTTAGTATACGGCAGGATTACTAGTAGGTAGTACATTCCGGAATCCAGGTTGTCTCACAAGCTGATTCTATTGGCTCAGTGTTTGAGAATCTACAGTGGGTATGCGGCGCGTTGATGGCCGGAGCTTTCCAGCCTTGTTTCGACCTCCTGGTCAATATTAATGATGATTGGGATCTGTTGGGGTTTAGTGAGAGATTAGGCGCAGTTGTGGCCAACACATACGGCCTGGAACGAACGACCTGGTGGTGAATGCTGATGCTCCATCACAGAGGCAGGAGTTGATGAACTATTTGATTTAAACCCTATAGGAATTTCCGAAACTATGTCGCCCGCTTGGAAATGCAGAGACTCTCTGCTATTTAGCGTTGCGAGGAGGCTGTTGAAATACACTGTGATAAGTTGGTTAGCGCCCAAGAGCTTTAAGAGACTGAGAATAATATACATTTACTGAAAACAAAGTAAACCCCAATGAATATGAACTCCTGTGGCCAAATTGCGTAGGTGACAAGGCATGCGAAACCACAGAGACTGTCACATAGGCGCGTGAACACACCGATAATTCGGGATTTCATCATGCTCACGTCGTGAGAAGGGCTTTCGTATCAAACATTAGGCTGCGTAACACATCAGATATGTCGACTCACTAGTGTTGATGGTGTAAAGCACGAGAGTGTTGACAATCGTGTCAGTCCTAGAGTAGATTTTAGGGTAGGTAGTTAAGGACAGAAATGAAAATTAGTCCAAACCCTCGAAACCCTGTGCGGTTCTTCTTCAGTGTGCAACAAAGCACGGTAGCAATAATCGCATCAGCGACAACACCGCTTCCGAAGGACATATACAACAAGTACTGATGAGGGCAGTGATAAATGACACAGGGATGAGAGTGCTGCCAGTGGTAACGTACAGAGATACTGGAAAAACTGGCGAACGTTTGCGTGATAAATCTGTCCCAAGTCAGTGAGTTTGGAGTCAAGGGCCATATTGGTGGACAGCTGACTCTCGAGACGCCAGGGCTGGCGACATTCAGATCCAATTTCAGTATTTATTGAATTCAAACATACCAATACCAGTCGCTGTGGGACCTATGATGTGAGGCCATTTTTTCAATAAGGGAAGGAGAATGCTTGCCACATGTCAGCAAAGAAGGTATCATCTTGTCTAGGTATTCAGGACCACCGTGGTCGAGCTAGGATTCAGATTGCTCACAATGCAAAAAGCCAGAAGAGAATTTTGGCCAGTCACTGCCAAAGTTTATATCAACAACATCCAAAGTGAGAGCCTTTACGAAAACGCACTCAACCAAACCCTCCTCCCAAATATCCTGGCTTATAGGATCACTATTAGCTCGCCCGATCGTCCTATCTAGACGCACCATCTTATTATCGAATCACTGATAGACTATACCAGTCGTGGCGTTGGAATACTAAGTAATCCCCAATCTAACGATGAGAAAGGGAACTCACGGTTATGTATATTTGAGCCTGAAATTATTAGTGACTATATCATCGCCTCAAATATGCCCAACCCACCAGAATGCTCCTGAGGTAGCCCTTGATAAATGAGTAGGGAAGATAAGGTCGGCTCGTATACCAGGTTGGGGACGCAAGGGCAGCCGGAATTCCATAGTTTGATATCATATAATAGTAGAGAGCATGAGATGTGAAAGCTAAATGAATGGTATCCAGGAGCCTGCATTATCATGTCACGATGAGATTCAAAACCGTCGAAATCGGGGGACTATACCAGAGGAAACGGATCTTCGAATACTGATTAATAACAGGCCAGTAAAACTATCTGAGATCATAGTACCAGAATTCGGAAAGTTGATTTGTCCCGCGAATGGCCATGCTTGAGGTAGATGAACGTTTGGACGCATGTAATTCCATAGAAGCTGATTTCGCAATTGAACATTAGCATCAAATTATCACCCGAACACCGGGGAGCTTACATGGAAGCCACCAGATTTCCCAAAAATGCTGCCCCCAATTTACTATCCATATGCAAATCCTTGAAAGCCGTCGTGAGTGGAACTACTAGATATCAAAGAATCATGAACCCACTACGCTGATTATATGAGATTTGGGCCTGCCCACAGGCTGTGCCCGATCAAGTAGGCACGCCATACGAGTGCCCACAATGGCGTATGTTCACATTTGACTCGGACAAGATTGACGTCTGCAAACAAAAAGATAGTACTGACAAAGGATAAATCAATAATGTACGTCTACTGACATCTGACCGAGAATCTGCGACCTACATAGTTCTGGTAACAGCCGTCGGTATGCACTACATTTCGAAGATGTCATTGGTGAGAATTACTATTTTTCGCCTGTAGTCCAAACTTCAGAAATATCGCGGCCTCGGAATTTTTATAATTACTCATAGCGGAGTGGACCAAATTGGGTACAGGCCGAACAGCACCCAGCACTGGCCAGCAGTGGAAGATAATGACTGAATTGGGTACGTCATAACGTAGATTAGAATGTCAACTAGCCGGTGAACATGGGTGCTTGGTATAAGAGAGAGTAGAGCTTTCACATTCCAGGGCTAAGATATCTACAACACGGGGCATGAGATAGTATGACACGAATACAACGGATGATGGGGCCGGATTACTTACAGTGGCGGCCCTGGCCAATACGTCTGTTCGCTAGCCGGGGAAACCCCAGATTCGAACCCCACTGGTCGGGCTGGCCATTGTTAGGGCTGAGCTTGAATCACTGACACACAAGTGACAAGCCCCATGGAACGGACGAGAGTCTGTCCGGCGCAATTGTGGGTGCCTCTCAAGAAAGGGGCGAGATTCAGAATAGTGCATAAATGAACGATGTACAATATGTAGCAACACGTTTCGCTTGCAGATGCGACCCGAGGCTCATGATCTGACGCATGTATACGTCGACGTCAACGCCGATGCCTACATTCCTATCTACATATCACGTTAAAATTAGTACACGTTCATATATATATAGCCGGGGGGATACACAGCTTCTACGCCGTGATCTGAAGCGTGAGGAATGCTATCTTTAGGCCCACACCAGAGCTCATCCAATCTGCGGCACGCCAACCCCGTTGTGCGGATGCACCGCTGACTGCTTTAGGTACACGCACAAGCATATCAGTCCACGTTGTAAGGGTGAATAGGAGTTTTATAGAGTTTTATGGTGCCGACACGGCGGCGACCACGCTTGAAGTTAGGCATGAGAAATTCGAACTCCGGCCTTGAATCGAACCACTCCTTGGCAAACCTCATCGATATCTGTCCGGTAAATCCATCCCCATGTCGAACCAAGGCGTTCCCTAGTAATTCCTTTTCCAAGTGGAAGCAAGTTTAAGCAGGCCGAGGGCTGAACCCTTTGTCGACATATCTCATCAAGCATCTCGGATACAGTATACGGCGGCTATAGTACTAGACCCTCCCAGGTAGAGATCCCCTTCGCACCAACCAATATTTCTATTAATGGATTTGTGATTTTACACCTACAAACTTGTTCGTTGCAGATCACTGAACCGGCTTTCAGTATGGCTTATCTTGCAGACGGTTGTATTTTGTGAAGTACGGGAAATTCACATGATAGTACGTAGCTTTTGCAATGGAATGGTGACCTCAGCGCTCGAGAGAAGTCGGGAGGACCCAATGCCGATCATGGAGAACGCAAAGCGCTGCCAGTAAGCGCCGAAGTGCCCTAGTTTCCCATGCTTGTCTATCAATCAACAAGTGTCCAACAATCGTTCACATGCGGTCTCAGGACGATAACATTCGATTTTCACCACCACCAAGTATAAAGTATACGTTGTGGAGGGTCACAAGCAACATCTTAGAAATTAGCAGCCCAATAAGTGAGTTTATGAGAGCTTTCAATAAGACTGCAAATCTTTTTAACCAACTTCCCCAGCGCGACAAGCCAACATGCACAAGGATCACCACCAGCCGCCTGTGGATACCAGCACCAAGATCAAATCTGCTTTCGAAGCCTGGAACCAGAACTACCAAAGCTCTTCACCCGCTACTGGCGGACGACGCACGATTGATGCTCAACTCGTGCTGGCTCGCACCCGCAGTTTGTTCCCGATCTTGGATATGTTTGCCGACGCCAGTCCCGCTGCCAAAGGTGGACATGTCACAGTCCATGCATTCGAACCATCTAACTGAATACATGTAGTTGTTGTCTCCGTGTTTAAAAGTTTGGTTAATCTTGAGGCTGATCGTAGGGAAAACAAGTCGCGAGTGGCAGCTGTGCTCTTTGCTCAGACCGAGATGATGTCTGCTTTTCTGGAGTGCGCATTTCCTTATTTGAATTAGCTTGTATCTTGACCTTTCCTATGCCACTCCTAGAATTTATGCTCTTCGCCCCGAACACCCAAACCCATACACAACACTGCCCCCATCCCAGCAATTCTATGAAGATTTGCTTGGGCGAGTGCAATCCAGCATACGGGAATGTGGAAATACTATTGATGCGTATCACAAGGAGTCGAGACTCGGTGAGTCCCACGGTGGGTACTGCCGCATCTTAACCCAAACACACATCAGTCAAATTTATCAAGGCGTCCGAATGGGGGGAAATGCTTGTCGAATATATCCGGAAATTCGAGAGCCATCGGGGCGAGATCCTCCTGATGCTCTCATTGCGTACTGCTAAAGCTGTTGAAAGCATCGCCTTGAAGTTCGATGCCATGTGCGACTCCCTTCAGCACCATTTTACCCAGCGGGAAGCCTGGGAACAGAAGTTGGGATTAGAGCTCGCGAAGCTTGGTACTGATAAATCCTGGATGAAGGATGATGATGACGAGCTTCAAAGACTGATATCTATTACCAATGATCCCCCGTTCGATGCGCCAACGCCTGCGTCTAAAAATCGTAGGAATGTTGACGCATTGTCCGCTCTCAAGGAGAGCATACACACCTCCCTGGACGAGCTTTGTAAACGAAACAGCGAGATATTTTACAGGAAGCTCGATTTACAGACGGAGCGACTGGAGAATGCTGTTGAGATGTCAGCTAAGTATGTCATCCGGGAGCTTTCTGGACCCTACGACCGCCTTTGGGATAAGGTTAGTCTTCACGACCTTGCTCGTATCTTTGAATCTCACACACTCTCAGGACCTACGCGAACTGTGGAAAGAGATGGTGAGCATCCGTCCTTCCTCCATCGATCAGTGCTCTCACCTCTTTTCCATTTGCGTGCAACAGGGCTGGGTGTTCTGCGTTGAAACCCAACAATTCGCCCAAGCACTGTGCGAATATTTCTCCGACCGTCTTTCCTCACCGAACTTGGGGGAGAAGTACGCGTCGAGATCTTCTTCTGGTGATGCGTGGACACTCGAATATCTCTCAACCCACGCTCGCCAAATATCTAATGCCATCGACAGTGATGGATCTGGCTACGTCAGGATCTCTGAAGTGAATGCATTTACGGCCGAGATGCCCGATGGCTGGACCCTTCCCCAGTGGTGTTGTTACGCTGCTCTCGGTAGGTTTTTTTCTAATTCCCTCAGATCTATGTAGTACAATTTAGCGACACATCTCTAACCAGGAACCCCCTATGAACGAATAATTTATCAAAATAGGATAAACGATGTGATGGATCGTTTGATACTAGGGCAAATCCAAGGTGAGATTGAACGTCCTCATCAAATTAAAGTTGGCACTTAAGCCTACCAGTTCAACGTGATAATCTGGCACATTACGCAATGTTTATCAGTGGAAAAACTATCGGAGCTTTCTCCTTATTGGCAAGGGGATCCCCTCAGAAACTTGACCTAGATGCACCGTGGCAAGCTCTTGCTGAAGCCAAGGTCAGCCAACAAGACGAACGCCTTTGCAACGATTTGCTTGGCCTAAAATTCAACATCGACGCTGTCGAGACTATTCGCCTACTATGTGGTGAAGCACCCATAGAGGATGTGCGTGTCATGGTTCAAGGCTCTCCCAAATATCGAGCTAACGACAATGGATGACCAGTACATACTGCAGCTCGCCACAGTGCTACTAGAACATTGTCTCGAAATCGCGCAATGTTGCAGCTATGATATTTTGGATACCTCGGAGTTCTCTATGATGTGGAGTAGTCTCTCGGTAGTCAAGCATGAAATGGATCGTCGGATCGAGGAATTGGAAGGTCAGAATTGAGTCCGCTGGGCGATCTACGCTTACCTAGGCCCTCCTCCAGATATATTCTCAAAGCAAAACCTAAACCCCCCTGTTACCAATGGTGAGCGACGCTGGGAAGTTTATCTTGGGGTATTTAATCAATCTTGAGTCCAGAACGACTAGAGGATTATAGGGGTGGTATTTTTCGTGCATACTACCATAGTGATATCTTCCTGGAACTTGGATCATCACCGGATAACCCCTCAACTTGGAACATGGACGAGGTCGAGGATCGCCTCGCCATTCTGTGGAATCAAAGTTCTGGTGGTGAATCTCCATCCGAGCCCCCATCAATGATCAAGGGACATCTGACATACGCTACCTGGGGGATCATATTCAGTCATTGCCAGCAGGGGCACCCATACCAGATCCGATTCCGTTGTCCTGGAACCTGGAAACGCAATCTCCAGCTGGTACGGGACGCTTTGCCAAAATGCCCCGCACGCACGACTTCCCTATCCATGTGTAAGTATCTGTCCCTTCACCTTTCTATCACGAAGCTTTTGAGACGCGTTTAGGGAAAATTGGTGCAACGGATGCCACAAGGACCCAATCACCAAACAAGTTTGTTTCACTTGTGCGATGTGCCCCTGTTGGTCAACCTTCAAGTGATTCCCAGTCCGCACATTAACCCTTTTTCGTAGACGTAGACTTATGCCCTTCCTGCTATTTCCTCCCTCCAGCCAAGATGGATGCGCCCGATCATTCTGACACTCACGGAATGATTAAACATACGCTTTTTATCCCAATGGCCTACCGGGCTTGGACCATTGGGCTTGCCCGTTCCTTCCTAAACAAATTATACATGCAGGGACGCTTCGACCCGGCCCCAGATCCAGCATTGGATGAAGGAGAACCAGTGGACGTTACCAGAATCCCGCCATGCCATATTTGTGATGAGAAAAAGCAAGGGATTCTATTTCAATGTATGGAGATTGCCTGCCATATCGCCACTGACGATGGATGTAAGTCGGCTACTATCAATGGCATCATTCGCTCCTCGATTCTCACATTGGGGGTACCAGATTTCTTGTGCAGTGATTGCGAAAAAACTGTATCTGGCGATCCCTGTTCACCCCCCGAGCCCGAAGTAGCATCGAGCGCTGGCAATGTGGATAACAGCCCGCAACATCAGTCATGGCACACCGTGCTTATTATTCGTCCCAACGTCGACCCCGGGACCCCATGGTCCTCCGAAGAACCTTCTCCTCCTAGACGAGAGGTAGCTACAACGCTAAATACTCTGGAAGCGCGAGTGGTGGCTGTTGAGGACAGGCTGGAGACCATGGAGAGTAAGATCACCGGCATGATTGAAGCGGTCCTACAGAAGGTCGAGACTCTGCTGACGCCTGAAAAGGCTAATTTGGGGGGTCCTGGCGTACCGTAGAGTTTCGCATGTGGCCCTATGCAACTTCTTAAATACCTCTGTTCCCCAGTGAGAGTGCAAGGGTGGCGTGGGTGTTGAGGTTCACCTGTTGGAACGTGTGGAATCGGTATTGCAGGGAACGGAAAAAGACTAACTTCACTAGGTCCAGCTGTGAATGCAACTTGAAGGTGTGAATTACCGCCTACACTTGGGTCACTAGTATTGTCGCGGGAATTGTTCTTGTACATAAAGACGGCAGCATACAAACGCAGCCCCAAGGTCCAGCAGGGGGTAGCTGGTGTAACACCACAGCGTTTCGAGTCTCTTATACTCGCGCACCAAGGTTTCAAGTTGATCGTATGGAACGCCATGATGGCAGGGACGGCCGCCTCTCAGTTCAAGTGGAGGACGGTAGCCATCTGTGAAGACGCCCGACCTGAAGGCAGACATGATTCAAGGCAACAAGGGAAGCTCCCAGGAATCAATGTAGGTGTGGTATCTGATCGGGTGCTATGAGCATGAGAAGTCCCTTTAGCAATACCCGAGGCAGATGAACAAGAAAACATGAAACCACATTAGTTCAGTGGCTCATGCGATAAGCCCAATATAATTTCTTCATATTCAAAACTTCCTATAACCATAACACAGGGTACGAAAGGTATAACATGAGTGTAATGCACCGTACACACAAGCAGTGTGACGAAGCCAGATTAAGTACTGGTCGAGCATACCCGCTAGCTTGGGGAATAGTACGTATTCAAAGCACACCAACAGCCGACATTACTTCAGCGCTTGAAATCCGGACTCAACCGCACCTCGGGTTCCGAGTCGTTTGGGCACAATCGCGCTACTTGTAGCGGACAACCCCACGATTGTATCCTCCGGTTGCACGGTTACGCATCCTCACATCTATACCAATGTGATTGCTGGATGGGTCGTTGGGGTTTTATCACTGTCACGTAAGGTACCACCTGAGATGGATCATGGGAGCCTCCCAGCTGCTTCAAGGAAGGGGCGACTACATGAAAATATACGATAAGTACCAGCACAACTAGCGCAAGACATCGGAACACGGACCTTGATCCCACCTCAATCGAGCTCGGGCTCGCACACATTCAACTCGAGCCTCTTCACTTTCATGCGTGATGATGCCTCCGCATCTCCTTCCCCCCCTCCTTTACTTCATTAGCAGTCCACAGCGGCCTCCACTTCTTCGCTCTCTTTGCACCCCGACGCCGATGCTCACATCCCTGCCCATATCCATCACATTAGCACTATATCAATACATATATGACGAGGAAGATGACATACAACTTCCACGCGATGTGGAGAGTGAGGAACGCAATTTAAGGGCCGGAGTCGGGAGGGAGCAAGCTCGTCTACTTCTGCGGTATGTTTGAGTCGATGACGCACTGCCATGCAGCTGATCATAGCGATGATGACGTCCAACATCAACGTCAACATTTTTTCCTTCGGTGCCTAGCGTTATGTAAGCAGCGGAGACGGAGGCTCAGGCTAGCCGTCGCATCAGTTCCCTTGATCCGATTCTTCAGGCGAGAATAGAACCTTTCGATAGAACGATTGTCTTCTATCTATTTTTTTTTTGGTCTGCCTACGGGAGACTAGAACCTTTCCGCACTGGATATACTAGGGCCGCCGCCTATATCAAGGTAGTGCCGTTCTTATTATAAATATATCTATTAATGAATCTGTTTGCGTAGTTTGTTCGCTCCGAATCACTAGCTCCAGCGGAGGCCTGTGTAGCTGCATGTGCTAGCGTGCCAGCAGATTGGTTCTGCCGCTAAATGGAAAATTCGCATCAGGTCGTCAACCCGGGGACTCTTTACAATGGAACAGTGTCCCCAACGCCCAGGAGAACCCGGTGCCGGTTGTGAATGAGAAGTGCTGCTGGTAAGTGCTGGGTGGACGTGTCCCAGTTTAGGTATCTGATGCTAATATAAGTGCCTATCTTCGACAAGCAATGCCAGGACGGCGTATTCTCAGAACAGTGTCAACATATCTTCATCACGAAGCATATGCTGCGAGCAATCACGAGCCGACACCTTATTCGTGTTAGCTTGGGAAATTAGTTGCCAAATAGACATGAGCGAATGAATGGGCTCTTAGTAATTCCTGTCTACAAGACCCCATGTCCCAGCCAAAATCCTACTCACAGCCAGCCAGCATGCACGAAAGTCACTCTCAGTCTGCGGATACCAATACCGTAAACATCAGGTCCGCTTAATTAGTCTTTGGTCGCAAATGTGGATTTATGCGCTTCGCGCTACCTCTCTCCATCGACCGGGACGAATATACCCGGCCATTCCGACGCTCATGAAATGATTAAACATACACTTTTTATTCCAGCACCCTATCGCCCTTGGATCATTGGACTTTCCCGTTTATTCCTGACCGAATTCTATTCCCTAGAACGCCTCGAGGCCCCAAATTTAACGTCGAATGGGGGAGGACCAGTGAAGGTTGCCCGCATCCCGCGGTGTCATGTTTGTGATGAGAAAAAGCAAGGAAGTATATTTCAGTGCATGCAGATTTCCTGTCATGTCACCGACACCTTTGACAATGGCTGTAAGTCGGCTACTATCATTGGCACCACCAGCTCATCGATTTTATATCGGGGGTACCAGACTTCCTGTCTAGCGATTGCGAAAAAGTCGCATCCGGTGATCCCCGTTCATCCCCTGAGCCCGAGGTGGCACCCAGTGCTAGTAATGTAAATAGTAGCCCACAACATCAACCATGGCACACCATGCTTATCATCCACCCCAATGTCAATTCCGGCGGCCCATGGTCCTCCCACCTCTTCGAAGAAGCCTCGCCTGATCTGGTACAAGAGGTAACTGAGCCTGCAACGTTGAATACCAGCGCACTGGAAGCGCGAGTGGCAGCCGTTGAGGGCAGACTGGAGACCATTGAAGTGGCCCTGCAGAGAGTGGAGAGTCTCTTGACAAAGTTGACGTCCGGAAGGGCTGATTTGGAGGGTCTCGGGGTAGCATAGAGTTTCGTATGTGATCTTGCGGATTTGCTTAAATTCTTCTATTCCCTAGCGATTTTCTTCTTTGGGTGCAAAGGCAGCGCAGACACTTCTCACGCGTATGTATATTAATTCTTACGGGGAGCTGGAATAAGACTGGTTTTACTTGGTCCAATGGCGTGGTAGGGGCAAGGTAGGGGAGTAGCCCACGATATTGTAGCACCTGCATTCCGCCACGGGAGATACCTGCGGGAGATGATGGCGTTTGCCAACAAACCGGCTTGTGCTCTGGGTGAAAGCCTGTCCAGCATGATGATGAGCGAGATTAAAATTATATATGCACAACTATACAAATAACACTATACGATAGGTAGCAGCACAACCAACACAAATATCGGAACGCAGGCCCGGATCCCGGCCTCAATCAATCTCGGGTTTCTGCTCGCACACTTCAAGCTCGAGCTTCACCTCCACACGCGGCGATGCCCCCTCCTGCAACTCCTCCTTCACCTCCTCTTTTACCTCTTTGGCGGGCCACAGCGGCTTCCGCTTTTTCGTTCCCTTCGCACTTGAGCCCGTACGCGCACTGGGACATAGCCCGGCCGCACGCACGTCGCATTCATCGCATCGCGGGCCCATGGGGAGGCACATCACCTGTCCGAGACTCGCATCAACGTTTTTTTCGTGGAACGCAGTATGAGGACGCGTACCTGGCCAAAGCCAACGAGCATGTGGTTGATCTCGGGATGAAGCTCTTTAGGGAGCCATGACTGGAGGTTTAGCCTACATTCATGCGTAAAAATACTACACACAACCATGAAAAAAAGGGGGGGCGCACCGTGTAGCTTCGGGCGTCTTGCTCGGGGGTGTATGCCACCCGAGGCGGTTCGTGATCCGGTGTACATGTACATCAACGCCGATGCCCACGTTCCTGTATATATATACCGTATTAGCACTACGCCAAGTAATACTTGCATATAACAAGGGGGGTGACATACAGCTTCCACGCGGTCTGGAGGGCAAGGAACGCCATCTTTGGACCCACACCAGGGAGGGAGCACAGTTCGTCTACGGTCTGCGGTACGTCTGAGTCGAACTCATCACGCAGACGCACTGCCGTTTGCTTCAAGTACCTACGAAGAAAACATGAGTTTATGTCATAGGATTTGGTGGGCGCTCACTGTGTCTTGCGGCGCCAAAAACCGACCTTGCCAATTGCGCCCGCGACTGCACTCTCTTCCGCATTAATCATAGCAGCGACACACAAGCTCCCCCCAAGCACAGCACGCAACGCTGATACGGCCGCGTCAGTGACCTCGTCTTTCGTCTGTGACGATAACATCAGGGATACCAATGTCGCGAACCGACGCGCCTGTCCACATATTGTATTGAGATTCAAAGTTTGGTTCATCAGGAGGAAGGCGGACGCACCTTAGGGTCAGACTCGTGCACCTGCGCCTGGTCACATCCCATTGTATCCACAGGGGCGACCATACGCGCACGCATGCCTCGAATGAGGGCGTATGTCTCGGCCCAGCGGGCCGGCGCGGCGTGTGGGGTTGCCAGCTCCTGTTGAATCGGCTTCGCTTTGGCTTTTGATTTCGATCTTGCACTTGACTTTGCCTTACTCCCCGTGGATCCCATCGCGTCCTCGAGGTCAGGGAGTTTCACGGAGTCCGCGACCGGTTCTGCTTCCGCCACTGCCGGCGCAGTTGGAGTGGGTTTGGATTCTGTAGGTTCAGTGTATAGAGTGACGTTCGCGTGGTATGGGCTCGCACGGGCAGCGAGCCGGGCTGAACGCGTGCGGGATGCGAGACCGAGGTGAGGGGAGGGCGGCATAGGTGCTGTAATTAGGGTATGCTGGTTGTTACAAGTAGCGGGATTTCAACTGGCCTGACGATACGAAGTAGTCCGCTTGTAGGCCTAAAAGAATTCCAAATTCTAAGCTCCACCCTCGAGTTGTGTTCTTGAGAAACGATATGGCAAGTCAGCCGATTTGAATTTTGGAGGAGGGTTGAGAATATTCAAGCGGGGCTGCCATAATTACAATTTACGCGTGGGAAATGATTTCAAAACCTTGATCCGTCAACTTTTCCCCGCCTCCGCCCTCAACGTCATCAACCACATACTGTAGCTCATCCGGTATGGTGCTGGCCAGAAAGGCTGCAGTGGGCATAGGCCAAGGCACACAGGTAGCGTTACTCCACTACCAACAGACCTGCACTCACCAATTTGGTGGCCTTGCATCACTAGATTCATTTCGCGGGACGGTCGACATTCATCTTGCCAGCTGATTGGACGGTCCACACAAAGGCGACATGATGGAATAGCGATTTCAACACTCGATAGGGCTCTGCGAAAGCTAACTGGCAAGGTGTGTTCCAGCTTGAGTGGCGTTCACCCTGTGCTCGTTCACTAATCAACTGCCTAACAGATATCGGTACGTAGTCTTGAGATGGTGATACTCCATCTTCGTCACGAAGCATATGCTACGAGCTGTTACGAGTTAGCGCCTTCTTCGCGTTAGCTTGGGAAACTAGCTGCTAAATAGGCAAAATCACATCAACTCTTGATTCCTGACCAGAACCGCAAGACTCCATGTTTTAACCAAAATCCACTCGCAACCGATCGACATGCACAAGAGTCACTCTCGGTCGCCTGTGGGCATCAACGCCACGGACATCAAGTCCGCCTTCGAAGCCCGGAACAGGGACAACCATCGACATTCCCCACTCACTACTAGCGGACGATGCCCGATTCATTATCAACTCGTGTTGCCTCGCGCTCTCAATTTACTCCAATCCTGGACATGTTTCGCTTTTCATCCCTCCTATCATGCATGGATCATCGGACTTTCCCTGTTCTTCCTAACTCAATTTTATTACGCCTCCAGCCAGCCCCAGACCCAGCAACGGGCGAGGAAGGGCCGAGGAAAGTTGCTCCGTCCCATCACGCCATATTTGTGGCGGAACGACGCGAGGGACTGTATTCCAGTGTATGGTGATCGCCTGTACGATTACTAACAGCAGTGGTTGTAAGTCGACTACTACTAATATCGTCCGTTCCTCGATTCTGATATTTGGGGCACTAGATTTCCTGTACAACAAGCAACTGAGCTTACAGTATTAAATAGCGGGACGCTAGAAGGGCGAGTGGCAGCCGTTAAGGGTAGGCTGGAGACCATAGGGCAGTGGCAGTGTGGAATTGGCCCTATGGAGAGTGGAGACTCTGTTGACATCGAGGAGGACCAATACTGAGAAATGTTGGTGTACCGTAGAATTTCGCGCACAATTTTAATGGTTTTCCCAATGGGTCCTCTCCGCGGCAATTTTTTCCCTTGACAGGGATGGTGCAGGCGGTGCATCATCACGCATGCGGTCGCATCATTACCCCCATTGGCTTGAGTATGATGCATCATTATCGCTGCCCGTGGGGTTGGGTTTGCATCGGCGGACTCTGAAATGGTATAAAAAAGCAGAGCTTGGAGAAAGACAGTCACGATCATACTACCTACTACTGCTGAAATAGACCCGCGTCGACTTATGGTACCTTTGAGACAATGGTTCGTACTACCCCCGAAGAAACCCAAGCCCGTCGACTAAATGATATGATATTGTTAGGGGCATACAGACTTATTCTGCGTATATCGCATATACCATAGCGGTGTGGACATTTGACACACTCGACGACGCCATCCACCTCCTCTACAAACCGCGCCGACCGATCCGCGACTATGAGGTATGGCTTCCAAATACTTATCGTGTGATAGCACCAAGATTTATGCGCATCCTTAGCCTTCAGACATTGATCACCTGAGTATCGAAGAGGTCCGCGCCCTCATGGTGCAGGCGCCTCCCCTGTCCAGTGACCCGCTGCGTGGCTCCGAGCTTAAGCGGCTAACATCGAAATTAGTTTTCAAGGACTCTGAGGATGTCAAAGATACGACTTCCGATACGGCTGAGGGGCTCGCACTCCTTCTGGTCTTCCAAGAGACGACAATCCCCGTGCCGCGCCTGCGGAAGGTTGTGGAAAGTGAAATTGTCCGTTATATCATTATGGACCACATCCCCGGGCGACAGCTTTCTGAGGTTTGGCCATCCCTTGGGTACATGAGGCGGATATGGGTTGCCATCACACTGCGGCGCTACATTCGACAACTGCGCGCTATCAAGCCCCAGGATGCCCCAGTCCCTGGGCCACTTAGCCTTGACCGACCTCGAAAGTGCGAGTCGCCGCCCATATTTGGGCCAATACGTCCCTCGCGAGGACCATTCGCATCATATGCAGAAATGTCGGCGTTCTTCAACAAACGTGACTCCATGATTCCGCGAAAGGCTGGAGCACCATCTCAACCGTTCGATGACTCGAAACCGCTTGTGTTCACGCATCAGGATCTGAACATGCGGAATATCATTGTGGGCGACGATGGGCGGCTCTGGCTTATTGACTGGGCCTGGGCAGGGTATTACCCTTGTTGGTTCGAATTTGTTGCCATGAAAGAGCAGGCGCGGAATGAGGAGAGGGTTGTGGATCGAAAGGAACCATTCTGGGATGCTTTGATTCCTTTCATTTGTGATCCGTATTTCAGCCAAGAGATTTGGCACGACCGCATGGCAGGAGCTTTTATGTACAAATAAATTTTGTTGAATCAGTACTTGAAAGGCCTTTGCAACTTCAAAGCGAGCATTTTTCGCGGCCCTGGCAGAATAATGGTACGGTCCGGATGCCATCCTGTCCAAATAAAATAAAATAAGATAAGCAGTCTGCCGGCAGCAATGGCTTCGGAACACCATACTCAACAATGAGACTATTTGAATGCCCGCATAAGGCCTCTGCTTGTATGTATCATACACCGCCAGTCTATGACACATACAAGCAGCGGTGTAAAACATCCCATCACTTCCATGTTCACGTTGGACAGATCGTAGGCTGCACCAATTCGCCGGTAGATATTAGCTGGTACCACGATAACGGTTAACCTACTATGAACCAGTGAACTAAGTGGCTTCCCACTGAGGAATTTAGATCCAAGCGCGGCGTCGAAAATGCTGAAACAATCATGAATCGGACGCCAACGCCTTTGTTACTCCATCATGGCCCTACGATTTTAACAAATGAGGCTTAGAAGTTGGGTTCAATCGAAGGCAAATCCGGCATCGTGTCGCGTTGTTTGGTTTCCTGTGGGACCCACAACAGAGGTACATAGAAGCCAAAACATGACCATTGTCCACAAAGCACCGAGGTCGTCGCCGGTCCATCAGGCGGTTCAGGCCTCAGGCCCACAGAACTGCTGTTGAGTTTACATCAATATTAAATAGGTTTGATGTTAATGCTATAGGCTAAATAACTGCAAAATTTCCTGTGGGCTGCCCTGTAAGTAGCCCAGGACGGTCTTACCTCGGTACAGATAATATGATCATCAAGAAGAGATATGTAAGGTTCAATCGAATTCGCTTGGATGTAGATACGGCCTCGAGTGCACGAAAAACGGCCAAGTTTTCCGAAATTTTTGAGCGTTAGGCGAGCCTTCGAAAAATTTTGATTCGCGATGGAACAGCACCGGTTGGGGGCAAAATGCGAGACCAAAAGGTATAAAGATGACACTGTTTGGGGCTCTGTAAATGCAGATAAGTCCCAGATCCACCGGGTCCAAGGGAAAAAATGCAGGAACATCTTGCATAACATCTGAGGCCCTTCAAGTTATTATATATTTTTATGACGGTGACCGAGTGGGGACTTGAATGGAGGTCGCGCAAGCGTGACATTCTGTTTACATTCCCCACGACAATGTTAAATCTGGCCCAGCCGAATAAGAGCATCTCAGCGGGGCTCTAGGATTACCCCCTGCTTGGTCAGTCGCCGCCCATCTTTCAACTTGATGGGACGCAAAGATTGAGGGTTTAACTTAATGCTCATTATATCCCAAGGTAGCTCCCTTTTTTCGGCCTCAATATCACATCTAATTGAGTTAAAAATGCGAGACCAAAAGTTTGCACAACCGCTCTAATGATAGTAACCCTGCAGAGCCATCCGAAACTCGGGAGAAGGACCCTCTATCGTCTGGTACCCACAAGCTCGGCTTGTTCTTAATCACATCATTCAAAAAGGATATAGTGAGGCAATGATGGCCTTAGTCCAGTATAGACAACCGCTGCCTGTATTGGACCAAGACTATCATTGCCTCACTCGAGCAAGATGGTTTCATCCACAGTGGGTCATTGGCTGCATTGAAAGCAGTGGTGCAAGAAATGCGCAACATCCGTCGTGGTAAAGGCCTTCGCAAGTTCAAAGCGCCGAACAGGTTTTACGGCCCTGGTGGAATAATGGGTACCGTTTAGATGTTGTTCTGTCCAAACAAAATTAATAGTCCGTCGGTAGTAGTAGCTTCAGAACGCCATGCTCAACAGTGACTACTTGAATGCCTGAAGGAGAATTCTGCTTATATGTGTCGAATACTGTGGAACGTGCTGTCACTTCTATCTTCGTGTTGGACGAATCGTAGGCTGCACTAACTCGCCTGTAGATATTTAACCAATGCCACAATAACGCGAGCATTCAGGCTACGAACCAGTGAACCAAATAGCTTTCCATTGAGGAATTTGGATCTATGTGCAGCGTCGGAAATGCCAAAACCATCATGAATCGGATACTAGCACCTTTGTCCGGCTTTTCCCAGTCGTCGGTGTCGACCCCAACAATGGACCCAGTGGTATCCTAAATGCACATCAAGTGAGTGGGATATTGGTATGTGCCTCGCGCAGTAGGCTAACCATCGCTCGATGTGGGAGGGATTGAGGAGCTCCGAGGAACCAGGGGGAACGGGAGCGGTCGACGACCCACAGAAAACGAGATCGGTACGGGTGAAATGACTTGAAACGTGTATCGTATTTCTTATAACTTGGATTGAACTTGTTTGAAAATCTTTCGAGAATGTATGAGACACTGAATGAGGCTGGAACCCCTGGGGGAAAACTTGGTGATCACGAAGATAGATTCGAAAGACGCAAAGGCCGTCTTTTTACAAGAAAATAAACGATGCCGTGCCGCGCGCGTGCTCTTGCGCCGACAGGTCCAAGACGATAGGACTGGTAAATGATGGTATGTAATGGGATTGAGCGAGATGTCCGAGGGGTGATATCCAAATATGGCAATACAGAGGTGGGGAATAGGAAAGGAAGACGACCGGCGATCCTTGTTCCGCGTGGACCCGAAACGACTAGAATGACTCGGGGATCGTCCATGCGCACGGGCCTCTATTGACTGACGATGGTTGGCCCTCTCAACTACGGGGAGCCCGCGACGACGTGAACGTCCGACCCTACCGTCTGCCGTGTTGGAGTCCATTGGAGCGCAAATTGTCGGTCTCCCGTACAAGGCGAGGATGAGCCCTAAATATGGAATGGGATTACGAACGGGCGATGCAATCAAAGTCCGAGACCTAAACTAAGTAACTGTCGCGACGCGTCACGTAAACGAAGCTGTCGTTGCTCGAGGCCAGTGACATGATGAATCTAGCATCACAGCCCTATGATGTTGAAAATTTGAGTCCTGGAGGCATTATGGATCAAGTTTCCGGGAGAGTTGCGGTCGTAGTTGCGTATATGCCGCGGGGGACTAGACGGTCTTAACTTACATTTTAGAGTCTAGGGGCGTGCGGGCGCGTTTTCGCTCTCATATGGCAGGCGCCACCACACAGTAAGGATTGGGTGCGCAGTTCCCAGAGACTTCAACAAGCCAACCCCAAAAACAGCGACAAAATTTATCGAAGAGAGAGCACCCGATACATCTGAGGTTTTGACGCTCCATCCGATCCTTCGACAAACGGCAATTCCTGCCAATATACCGCGTTTGTGGCGAGTCAATGATTTATCGCTTGAATTCGGATCGTAATTACCCCGAAGGGACATGGTCTCCAGCCCCATATCAGCCCAGATCTCGGGCCATTGGGCCCAGATCTCTTGTACCTGGACAGGGCGTTCGTGGGTCCGTGGTTCGCATCGTACCCAGCGCAATCAGAATTCTTCAATCATGCAAACGCAGGCAAAACGATCAAACATATATTGCAGCGATTGAGGAGTGTGACTTCAGTGAAAAACTGGCGTCGCACTCTGTGACGAGGAGCAGGACTTGGCACATGGTGAGGTACACATCATCCTATGGTGTGGGGTCTAGTGGATGCGATCGCGCATCTCCCGCCAATGGACGGCTCGTGAAAATGGTAGGCCAAGGCATAATCGTTCAAGAGGCTCAGAAGCTGTATTGAATATTCAATCGAAGTCAGAGCTTCCGCAGGCAAATTTCAAGTTGGCACGCGTCGCGTTGTTTGGTTTCATGTGTGACCTACAACAAGGGTACATAAAAGCCAAAACATGACCACGAGGCACCGGGGTGGTTGCCGGTTCACCAGGTGGTTCAAACTTGAAACCTCAGACCCACAAAGCCGCCGTTAACTCTTGAGCTACATTGGTATTAGATAGCTTCGATATTAATGCTATCAGTTGCGTATCCAAAATGTTCTATGGGCTCTGTAAGTGGCCTAGGATGGTCTCATCTCGATCAATCTATAGGTTGTAACACAATATAAACTGCTACACAGCACCGCGCCAACGTCGCCACGCACCCGATCAAAAGACACAGCCATATATTTTATCAATCAGAAGACGATGTCCGAGTCCTGGAGGTCGAGTCGAAAGTCAGCCTTGTGATGGACGGAGATTCAACCTGCACAGCCCGGACCGGCAGACTGCGCACAGAAGCGATGACTCAGGTTCGCAACAGCAGCCCAGCTGTATAAAACACCCACCTGTCATAAATCTGTTCTTCCCTCCCGCCCGCTCACGCAAACCCACATTATGCGTGGCCCGTCGCCCTCCGTCCCCTAATCAACCGACTCGGCTGGGACCAGGGCAAGCGACTACCTGCGGCGGGAGGGCCGCTGCCACGCCGATCATATCACAAACTCCTCAAGGCAACGCAGCGCCGCAAATCGACCTATATCGTTGCACTTAGTGCTACAGCGTCAATTCGAGTCCTACAGTGGCTCATGCGGGATGAAGCGTGCAACGAGGAGGTCGCGGGTAGAGTCACGAGCTGGGCATCTGGCTGCTTCTCCACTACGGGTGAATCGAAGGAGGTTGGATATTGGGTGAGGGGATAGGAGATGGAGAGTGTTGGGTTGTATATGGCACATACTATGATTATTTTGAAAACTTGCTGAACTGAACCACCACAATTATGCTTTTATGCCAATTATTTTTGCTTGCTGATCCTTGAGACTTTCTCGTGGTAAGTTGCTCGCCACCGCGCTGGATTGGTTTGAAATCTTCAGCAAGTGTATGCTTACCGTAATTTCTTCACCTTAGTGCGATGCATGATTCATTTCATAGATGTGCAGTGACAAGGTTCTCATACTGATTTGGATTAGATACCGTACATAATCCCTGCCTATCTAATAACTTTGATATATTGTGGTATCTATCAGCCTGAGGTCCAACCAGCCGACGCGACCTCCCGAATTGCGGCGACCTGGGGTTCACTTTCTACCCATCATATGCCGTCTTGTTTCGATTTGAAGCGCTCGTGACTCCCGGTTATCGGTCACCACAGTCACTGGATGATGATTGAAGTACATCTCTACGGCTAACATGTCGGATGTAATGGGCCCTTGCGTCCTCACCATTGCGGGCTCGGATTCAGGCGGCGGCGCAGGAATCCAGGTTAGATCACTTACAACATCCATCGTATTCATCCACAATTTATGATATCCAGGGCGATCTCAAGACAATCATCGCGCACCACTGCTACGGCGCCACCGCTATCACAGCCCTCACGGCCCAGAACACAGCTGGCGTCCAAGCTATCCACCCATGCCCCCCAGAATTCGTAGCACAACAGATCCATTCTGTCGTGACCGACCTCGAGGTACAGGCCATCAAAACCGGGATGTTGCATTCCGCCCCCGTGGTCCAAGCGACGGTGGGTGCCCTGCTCGCGCGCTATGGTGCTGCCGACCAGATTCCCCCGCTCGTGGTAGACCCTGTGTGTGTATCAACATCTGGACACACTCTTCTTGACCCAAGTGCAGTCTCGACGCTTCTAAAGGAGCTTATCCCGCTTGCGAAGGTAATCACGCCCAACGCCCCAGAGGCTGCGCTGCTCCTTTCCCGTGAGACCCCCATCATACATCTCGCGGATATGATCGACGCCGCGCGCGACCTCGCAACGCGGAGTACCCGCCCCGTCCTGCTCAAGGGTGGGCACATTCCTTCGACTACGATGGAAGATGTGCGGCATGTCACGGAGGAGCACCCGCAGATCAGCGTCGTGCGGTATGGGCTTGCGGAGGAAGGCATACTCATCCTCAAAAACCTAGAGCGAACTGCTCCTGTTGCGGTTGATGTGCTACACGAGCCGGACCATGTCACCATTTTCGTGCGTCCGTGGCTCAACGCGTTGAGCACCCACGGGACGGGGTGTACGTTGAGTGCGGCACTAGCGTGTGAGCTTGCGCGCGGGTTAAATCGTGAGTCCTCTCACCCGTCCTCCTCTTCCATCCTGAGGCGGTGGTAGTGCGGCAGGGGACCGAGCGTGCAATCATCTACACGTACTGCGCGATCCAGACCGCATCGCCGATAGGGCAGGGGCGGAATGGCCCCCTGAACCATAGCCATGCCCTCAGCACACGCTGCATTCCTCTGTGCGCCCCAGCTTCCTTGATTTTTTTCATAAAGATAACACTTTCCCCTCATGGTCTGGTAGGAGGTCACCCGAAGATCCACATCCGTTCGTCAGGCTTCTCGTCCGGGACACAAGGGAGATGTGGGACGCGTACACGCAGCATGAGTTTGTAAGGCAAGTTGGTGCGGGGACGCTCCCCCGCGCCGCTTTTTTGTATTTCATCAAGTATGTGTGGATTTGGGCTCGTGATGGGTTTATTAAAGCGAGATGTGTGTGTAGACAGGATTACCATTACCTCAAATACTACTCTCGCGCTTATGGGTATGCCTTCCTCCTTTTTGGCCCTTGATCTTCCCATCCTTGAAATTACACTGCGATTTGTAGTCTTCTCGCCGCAAAATCGACTACTACTCCTGCACTCTCTGGCGCCGCACGGACAATCCTCACAATCACGAATGAGATGCAGTCCCACAGAGCCCTTTGCCATACATTCGGTGTAGCGAGCTCGGAGCTGGAAAACGCAGAGGAGGGGCCGGCAACGATGGCGTATGGGGGATACCTCATTGACATTGGGGTCCAAGGTGCGTTTAGACTTTGGTGGGGCCATTGTGGCTAACCTAGCTGTCCCGGTGGGTGTAGATGATGCAATAACACTCATTATTGCCCTTCTCGCCTGCCTCCTGGGGTACGGCGAGGTCGGTCTGCAACTTGCTGCCTTTTCCTCTTCCGCCTCCTCCGGCATGGAAGAGGGCCTTACGGGGACGCCAAACCCGTATCAGAGGTGGATTGAAGAATATGCTGGAGAGGCTTTCCAGACCGCTGTGCGCGAGGGGCTTGGTACGTTCTTATTGTGCCCTTTTCAGCATTGTTCGTGTTAATCTGGTATTTCTCCCTTAGAGCTGATCGAATGTGCGTATCCGAGGACCCGCCTTCTCCACGCCGAATGAAGAGATGGAGGGAGATATGGGCGCGGTGTGTGCGATTGGAGAAAGAATTTTGGGATGCGGCGATGGATGCTGTTGGTAACAGATCAGGTGGGGAACGGGAATAAATCAAGACCTACTATAATGCTATGTATATGTTGGTGGGGGGGGCAAGTCCTGCCCCCATGCGTTAGAAACAGCTAGCGACACGATCCGATTTCGACCACGATGGCTTTGACAGGTAAGATTTTAACTCTCATTCTCCCAGGGAAGTCCCTTGCGCGAGAGGCTATACCTAGGCTCAGTAAGTCAAAGGTAAACATAAAGGGGGTTGTCCACACACAGTAGCTCAGTTGCTCAACGCTAACAAGACCCAAAAGTCCACCAAAAACATCAGGTCCTTGATGTTGAATCCAACATAAAGCGCGAAAAACGTGCTGGTTACAATGATATATCGTGCTGTAAACTTTGGGCGGTGGATTCGAGTCATGATACGCGTGCTGCGATCACGAAGAGGCTTTCTGGTTCGGCGGTCGCCCCACTGATGCTCAAGGAGGCCAGTGGGGTCAGTCTGGCACTTGCGAACGTCTCCGTTTTTCTATTTTGGTTCATGGGTTATCGAATATTCCACGGCCAGCCCAAATCTTCCTGAAAAAAGTCTAGAGGTTTAGACCGGAGCGCGTATGGCATGGCCGGCGTTGTGAAGCCTGCAGTGGTCGTTGGCAGTTTCTCGGACCTCGAATTTTGGTGACAAACAGTCGCTGACTCCGAACACACCGAGCATCGCCGATCGCCATATGAATTCAACTTCAATGTTCAACTTCAGCTTCAACTCCATTGGCAAAATAAGTTTCGAAACACATGCGCACCAGACGAATCAAACATGTGTTAGCACATAGTACACTGAACCTCCGGGCCAGCCAGATACGTCAGTATGGGTGGTTGGTGGCGTCCGTACTTCGCAGCAGGCAATTCTTGACGGTATGTGTGTCCAGTTCGCAGTTCCAGAGCCGCGAGTGAATCGCCCCACTGATGCTTCACGACCTCCCAGCTGCATAATGGAATCAGAAGACTCGTTGCCCTCACTCCAAATTACCTTTGATCGGGATTCTACGGCGTAGTTCCGCACGCAGTGACTGTCAAAATTCATTTCAAGTGTGGTTCAATATTGAATTATCCGATTATGCTGGATACATCCTGCACCCTCCAACTGCGCAGTTTTATTCCTGACAACGTAACGGACTGCGGACGCCCGCAGGACACCACGAATGAACTGGGCCCTGCCTCGTTGGGCACAATTCAACGCCCACAATGTGCATATTTTCACAGATACCGATTATCTAGGGTGTTGATTGGCTTCAAGGAACGTCAACTCGTGGCTGGTTCGTGGCTTAGTTTCCCCACCTCGCTTGCGAAACCCCAATTGATTGCGCTGTTCTCTTCCTTGCAGCCGAGGTACATGTTGTGTGGCCCAAGGATAACCCAATCACAATCACAATCTAGTCCTTTTTGTAGCTTCGAATTGGAACGAAAGGATTCCCCGCGGTTATACACCCTGTGGTGAACATGAGGGTTATGTCTTGAGGATAGGATCATGGCGTACAGTCACTGCGCAATCCAGCTAGTCTTCGAAGATCAGCCTCTTCAGAGTACCGAATAGCTGTCATAGGATGGACTACGGCGTCCCATCACTCGATCCTCTGGCCCTTCTATCCCTACTATATAACCACCAGGAGAAGATTCTTTTTTCGTTCGGCGAGTTTTCAAACATGATCATGCTATACATCATATGCAGTGTAACAGCCACCCTCGTCTTCTATCTACTTTCCAATTATCCAAAACCATCAGCAAGAGCGCTTATGCACCGCACGCCTGCTGCCGCGAAGCGGCTCCTTCACCCATCACGCAGCTCTACCCACGATCTCCTCGTTGCAAGGGCGATTCCGAATGAGCGGCTAATCCGCGCGTTTCGTTTGACGAACACTTTCGTCAGTGATGATCTCGAGCTCCACAGGAGCTTCCTCGGCCGCGCTCGCTCGCTCCTACAAACTGCCAAAGCCCGCGGCTGGGCCCACTTCCAATCCATCACCACCAGCGCCGTTGATCACGCACTTCCAGATAGACAAGTTCAGTTCGATGTCTTCATCCAAGACATCACGCTCCGCACCGTTCTCGTTGGGCTCCTACAGGTGGATTCTGATGTGAACGATTTTGCGCCAGAGGATGTTGTTGTCGTCACCCGGCTCATCAATGATCTTTGGGCGCGCTCAAAGTCTCCATCACCCATCCCGCCACAGTCGCTCGAGCTCTTGAACAAACATCTGCGACAGCTGATCCCCAATGAGGAACAGTATCCCAATCCTCTAGACTTCGTTATCCCTGTGTGGGAGACTTTCTGGCGCGTGGTCGCCATTGCGGTATACCACGCCCTACAGGATCCGCAAGCCAGGCTTATATTCTCGCAGCTCAACGATAACCCCACAGAGGCCCAATTCCAAGCGATCTGTCCGTTCCAAATCTAGATGATAAAGTCACAAGTCCAAGCGCCCAAAATTTCATTTCCGAGATCATGCGACTTTATCCCCCAAGCAAACGCATTTCACGCGCAGTCACCCACCCACATCCTGAACAACATTCTTCCCGCGTGGGCAAAGGAATACGTACGCGGACCCGTACTCTCCGAAGCCGCCGACATGGAGACCATTCTGCGCTCCCCGGAGATCTGGGGCCCCGACGCCCACATTTTCAACCCAGCGCGCTTTCGAGGCAGAGGGGAAGATGGGATGGACGCATTTGGGTACGGGAACCTGCGCTGCCCGGCCGCAAAGTGGGCGCCAGTGGCTGCGGGGGTGGTGACTGCCGCTATTGTCCAGCGCTTAGATGGGGCGAGATATAAACTTTGTGTCGAGAATGCGGCGGGAGTTGGAGGCCGAGACGGGTGGAGCGGCAAATATGTGAAGAGGGTCTAAACTTTTGGCTGCTGTTCCTTTATTCATTTCCATGCTGATGTTTTACCAATGTCCGATTATTATGCGATTGTACAAGTTTTTTTGATACCCACATGTAACGACTTATATCCAATCAATGGTCTATGTATTTCAAAGAATAATGTTCCACGCAATTCGACCAAAGACTCAGTACCAACGGTTTAAATTTCCAGATTACATACAGCGTGGCAGCGACCTCGTGCTGGGTCGCGAACCCGAAGCAAACGGAAACAACCGCCTATTGCCCCGTTACAGCCATCGACTCGGGTGTGCATATGTTCGCTGGTTGCCAATAACCAAGGTAGGTGCTCCACCTTGCCCAGGAGGAGGGTAAAAATCCTCATACTCAAGTTCAAAAGCAGCGGGATGACAAGCAACTTGAAGGCGATTACAAAAAGGATAGTCGGATAAGGAGGGCCAGTAGGAGGATCGGAACGGATTGAACAACGTTCGGTGAGTACAAAGAGAGCGGTACTCTCCGATTTACGCTCGCTGGACGTCAGAAGGGCTCATTGAAGACAAGTAGAGGGTGCTTGAAACAAGTTGGGTATGCTGAAAGGAGGCCGGCCTGGCCGGGTGGACCAGGTTAGTCGGGAGCTCGAGCTCCGCTTGTTTCCAGTCTACCTAGCTGCGCATGCTCAGATTTCACTGTGCGGATGAACCATCATGAGTCTATTCCAACATTATTGAGATGAGACAGTCTAGGTCTTATAATCAATAATATGGGTGATCCCGCGAGTGAAGGGGATGGATTGAGTACTGAGTAAGTATCGGTGAATCTTTTTTACTAGTGGGTGCTGGCGTCTTGAAGGTGGAGCTGGATGACTTAGGTATTGGGTGAAAAAAATCGATTCGCGGGATACAGCAGTAAGACGGAAACGGAAAAAGAAATTTGTAGAGAGCTCTGGGTTAAGAAAGTATTGAGTGGAAAAAAATCTTAGAGGTCGTATACAGGAGCAGCAGAGGGACAGAAAAGGAAAAGAGAATAGTAGTAAAATCAGCTCAAAGAGAAAACACTCGTTTGTGGAGTTCACATCTTCCCAACATACAACCCGTCCCACCCACCTCGCCCCCCAGCACCTCCACCCGTCGCATTCGCACCACAAAGCGTATACTCTTCCCCGTCCAGGCGGTGAACCACGGCAGCCGCAACCACCGCCGCCGCCATCGGCGCCCACTTCGCCGCGGGACAGCGTAGATTCCCGTATCCAAACGCGTCCATGCTCTCGCCTCGCCATCCCTCCGGCCGAGGAAGCGCGTGGGGTTGAATACAGTCGCATCCGGGCCCCACACCTCTGGCGCGCGCAGGACGGCCTCGACGTCCGCAGCCTCGAGCCGCACGGGCCCGCGCATGTACTCCGTCATCCACGCGGGGAGGATGTCGCTGAAGGCGTGTGGGTAGGCGACCGCGCGCATGATGCGCTTGCTGGGGGGTAGAGCCGCATGACCTCGGCGATAAAGTCCTGCGCGCTCGGCCCCGTGGCGTTGCTCTTTGCGTTTGGGTCGGCGTAGGGTGCGGGGCTGTCGAGCTGGAACTGCTCGTACGTGGGGGTGTCGTGGAGTCGTGCAAAGACGAGCCTGGCGTGTGGGTCTTCCATGAGATGGTACACCGCAGTGGCGACCACGCGCCAGAGTGTCTCCCACACGGGGATGACAAAGTCCAATGGGTTCGGGTATTGTTCTTCATCGGGGATAAGCCGCCGCAAGTGCATATTTAACGTCTTGAGCAAGTGCGGCGGGATGAGGGCGGATGTCTTCGAGCGTGCCCAGAGGTTTGTGATTAGTTTGCTAACGACGGCGACGTCCTCTGGCGCAAAGTCGATCACGTCGGAATCTACCTGTAGAAGTCCGACGAGCATAGTGCGAAGCGTGATATCTTGAATAAACATGTCGAATGGGATTGCTTTGGTGGGAGTGCACTGTCAACAGTGCGGATAGTGATATTCTGGAAGTGGGGCCAGCCGCGGGATGTCGCGGATTGTAAGAGAGAGCGAGCTCGACCAAGAAAGCTCTTGTGGAGCTCGAGGTCGGAGCTAACGAATGTATTGGCCAAGCGAAATGCGCGGACTAGTCGCTCATTCGGGATGGCGCGTGCAACGAGGAGGTCGTGGGTGGAGCCACGAGCTGGGTTCAAGAGCTGCTTCACGCAGCGGGTGTACGGTGCATGAGCACCGGTGTCGGTGGAGGTTTTGGATATTTAGAAAGAAGGTAGAAGACGAGAGTGGCCGTTAAGCCGCATATGGCATATAACATGATCATTCTGAAAACTTGCTGAACGAGGAATTATGGTATTCTCTCGGGGTTATATAGCTTTTCAAGCTGCTGCGCAGCTGTCGCCCGTGGGTCCTGGAATAGAACCTAGTTAGGTGTGCTCGGGCTGATACACATAGAAGAACCTACAAATGGAACGATACAATTGATGTGATCCCTCACGGGCGGCCCAGCCACCCCGAGATCTATCAGAAATACGAGGGGGTAATGGACCTGAGAGGAATCACAAAGAGGGTAATCCTCACCCGCCATCCTGGATACACAGCAGCTACCCCAATACACCCATCCTCGTGTTTACGGCATCACGAACAATCGCAGGTGTCTTCCATTCCAACCCAAAGCTGTTGAGCGGCCGCCCTGCAGTGCGTGGATCAAAGCTATGCCATAGTTAGCGCGTCCGCGGGGCCCAAAAGAGAATAACATACATATCCAAGTCAAGTAGCCATGCCGGCCGGAACGAGGCACTGCGCAAACATTTATACAAGCGCCCAACGAGGCAAACCCTAGCCACATACAGGTATCCTTGGGATGAGTCAGGAGCTAGACGCCCACGGGAATGATGGGATCGACGCGTCGTGCATGGTGGTAAAGGTTCCGTCAAGAAAGTCAGGAGACCTGTATGGCACATCTGCTGTGGAGCTACGGCATAAATTGTGGGTGTACATTCTCTGCCATCGCCCGAGGCGGAACCGAATGACAGCCTTGTCTGATGGCGATCTCCGCAGTTGTCTGCCGCGCTGAAAATAAAGCGCGTGGAGTGTGGAAGAATGTTCTGGAATTTGTACCCTAGAGGCGCGTGAAATTGGAATGAATGGATGTGAATTTCGAGAGTCGCCGCAGCTGCGTGGGTTCGCCGTGGACTCTCGATTGTAGATCCCCGGCCCGGAATAAAAGCGACGAATGTTCTCGAAGAGAGTGCGTCATGCGGAATTCAAGGCTTGTATGTAGTGGATGATTTGTTTGAAATCCTCTCTGAGCCTGCCAATCGCCCATCCCACTGCCAGAGTCCAGGTCCAAGTCGCCGCGGCGAGCGGAGGGCCAATGTTTGGACGGTATCCTATCGATGGTCTGTTCAATATGCGCCTTCTATTTCGATTTGTCAGGTGTATACGGGGTGGTAACTAGGGAGAATTTCCATGCTTCAAGGGCCGAGGTCAGGATCCGTCTCATGCATCCAACGCCACCAGCGAGAAGTGGTTTTTTCTTGCGAGTTTTGCACAATGTATGTCCAGGTGACGTTGGCTGTTGTGAGCGCTTCATTCAAGAGGCAGATGGAGGCACGTATTAAAAGTGTTTGTCGTCGACTCGGAGGGCGACCTCGAGTTGAAAATCCGGTTGATGGCCGCCCGGGCCGTTTTTCTCACGGACTGATCGTGCATGACCCACTACCATACCGCGGTCGACCACTCCGAAACCAATATTATCCTCAAATTTCCAAACCAAATGTGGGCAGGGTCTGTTTTCATCGTACCTGGTGTTTGGTATCGACTCTAAGGTATATGTATGCGCTCAATGAAGGCCAGTATTGTACAACCCTCCTGTGAACTTCCTGTCTCCAGCCGGGTCGTGCCTTGTCTCGTGGAAAGTATACTGTGGGAATGGGGGTATGGTAGATTCTATTGCTCAACCTTGACCCGGTTCCATGTATATATACAATTAGCATATCAGTATAAAAATGCAGCTAGCTTAATCAGATGGAGGCTCCGCCCACCACACGTCCCCGGCAACACTCCGCGCCCAACCCTCCTCCGCGTCCTGTATTGACACCGTGCGGAACAACCCGATCCTTAGAGCAGGCAGCACGGTAAGCTCCGCACGCTCCTCTTCGAGGTGGCGCAGCGCGAGCATGGTGTGGCGGTATATGTCCATCATCTCGAGCCAGTTGTCCTTGGGCTCTGTCGGCGCGTGTACAAAGACGCGGTGGAGGCCGGGCGGGGCGGCAAGGAGCGCGGCACGGAGCTCGGGGACGAAAGCCTGCGCATGCTCGGGCGCGGCGATGCGGAGGTGGGTGAGGGCGGGGGTGGTGCACGCGAGGGGGCCGAGGATGTATGCGGGAGAGGAGAAGGAGGTGAGGTGGAGGTAGCGGAGCGCGGGGAAGTGGGCGTGCGGGTCGATGGCGGCGGCGCCCTCGAGGGGCCCGTGGAGAGCGAGTTCGGTGAGGGCTGGGAGGGGGACGGGGACAAGGGGAAAGGGGCGGTAGAAGATGAAGAACGCATGGAGGACGGCGAGGGTGGGTGCGATGGCATGGAGGATACGGCGGAAGGCAGCGTAGGCTTGAGTGCGTCGCGAGTACTCTGGCGTCAGTACTTTCGGATCGGAGGCGGTGTTGCGGGCGTGTGCAGAGATGAAGATGTAGCGGACGTGGCGGTGCTCGGCTGGGATGGTCTCGAGCAACGAGGCAAAGGCGAGTAGTTGGTGGAATCCGATAACAGACACAGACTGGAGTTTCATCGGCCTCGATATCTCACTCATCCGTCTCGACACTAGCGACAGTGAGCGCCCGGTGATGCCGCTGTCGACACAGGCGTAGGTAAAGATGGTGTCCCATATTTCAGGGGGACAGCGATCCATGGCTATAGGGGCATATCTAGCTGTTCGCCTCAATCGATCAGCCTACGATGCCGCGGATGGGACCCACAAACCTGGCCCAGTGTTTTCCTGCACTTCGATGACGGCTGGAGGCGACCTGCAGTGATTTTCGTCAACAGCAGTCGGGGCGCTCATCATCATGATCAACTTTTGAAACATCAACCGCCGGCTTCCAAATTAGGCAGTATGCCAATCCCAGGTTCGTGATTATTAATCCCCCCATAACCGGACCGACACCAGGGATTGTGGTTCAAGCTTATAGTAAACCGCTATCACTACCACCCTCCAATATATCCCCGTTGGTGTTTCCTTCTCATCCACCATTCCAGGTCTTGAAATCAATAGGTTACTCTTCCCAGAACTTTTTGATAGCTCGTCGATGGGCTCAGTCGCTCATTACTGGAATACTCCGACATCTTACCATTTACCTTTATCTCGATCACATGTGTGATGATTGATTGGCTTACCTACGGGAACGATATCATCACGAATATTTGAATCCCCTTGTTTGTTATAGGATTTATTCGTGGATTGATGCATGCCTCTCGCGTGAGGGGCATTTTGGCCCGGGCTGATCAAAATCAGTGCGGTACCATGGATATTCGCCTATTGCCGGGTCAATACCATTCATGGGGCTGATTGGCGAAATCCAGTTTGGGGGACTCTCGACTCTGATTCTGCCATGACATCAGGTTCGATCACGGGTAAGACCAGGATTGTTACGGGGTAACACAGCATGATCATGGCGTGGCCTCCCCTGTCTGGCTATGGAGTTAACGTCCATACGTTCGAACTCGGAACCCGAGACTTCTTACAACCTCGACACAGTGCTCCCAACGTGAAAGACAACGCGCGTCAGGCGGTCATTGTTTGCAACCATGCAATGCTCAAGTTGGGTCATGATATCTGATTGTAAACTTCCTACAGGACCACGGAGAGTTCCCAAATAATATGATCGTATCGCCCAGGGAAGCGCACCAGAACATGAGCGGAGACATGATAGTATTTATGGACCTGACTTGGGCCATTGAATCCGATAACTAAGATCGAGGTTGGATCGAGGGCAAGTTTAGGAAGCTCTTATCCGAATCCAAATAACTGTGGCTTCAGGTACGCAAATGATTTCCGTTCAAGTTAGGCTAACGGGAGGCAATTGGTATGATGCAAGCACCCTAATACTAGCTCAAGGGCTGTCACTCAACAGGAGCTTGTGTAGGTTTTATTTGCTCTCCACGCCAACTTTACCCTCAGCAAATGACTACCTCACTAGCTTTCCTCCGGACGCTCATCCTTCAATATTTGTCGGTTGTATTAATCTGGTTCTTGATGACCATAGACTCTTTTTACACCTTTGTTCATCGGCCAGTGATCCCACTCTGCGTTGAGGCTTACCCTGGACCGCGGTTAATGCTTACCAGGGCCATGTGTTCTTAGTATGGTCGAACGAAGACAACCTGCTTACGACTTCCCCGTGTGATAAGATAATTATAACTTTTCCAGGAACCTGGGCAACGGCCATATTTAGGAACGAAATTCGCGCGTGTATAAGGGCTTCTAGAGTTCTATTACACTTTTCCCCTGGCCATATACACATCTTATCTGGTCTGGACCCAGGGTGCATATTAGCTCAAAGCAACCTATGTTGCATTTGCCCCATCGCAACACATAGGTAGTGGGCGAACTCCCCCTCCCTCACGAACTTGGCCACGCATACTCATGTCGCAATGGCTCCAGTTATAAATACGAGATGTCCATTGCAATATCTTCACTCACTGTTAGTGATGGGCACGGGTAACCCGCGGGTAAACTAATTGTGACCCGTACCCTCACCCGCCGAAACCCGTACCCGCGTCTAGGGGTACGGGTATTGTGAGGGTACGGGTACGGGTAGGCGCGGGTCCCACGGGTTTGAAAACCCGCACGGGTAATATAGCGGGTACATACCATTTGTGGTGATGCGACATTGATATTGAGGGCCATAGTTTGTGTAATGATGGGCCTACGGAGCTTGAGGCAATCAAGGTATGAGTCATGAGAGTGGGGAGCAATGGAGAAGCCCGTGAGGTTGTTGGTACTCCCCATTTCGCCTCGAAACGCCATTACACATGTCGATTGACATGGCGAATGGGCATTTCGAGGGTGCAGGGGGGCGCCAGCCTGGGGTGAAGAGTGGGGGAGATCATTGCCAGTGCGGGTGATGTTGGTGTTGGTGTACCGGCAAGACGTGTCGCGATGTAGGCATTCCTGAGTTTTTTGCCTTTACAACTGGAGGATCGTGATTTAGATCATGATCCAAGTATAAGCACAATGCTTTGCTTCCACAGCATGGGGCACTATGATTAAAACATTCTTGAGATTACTGGAATGTGTTGCACAAGGAAGGAGATGAGGCGCCATGCTCACCAGTGACCGTGCAAGACCTTTTGATCACGCTCAAAAGCGCGAAAACCCGTTAAAATTTCGTTATTTATACATTTCTGGAGGCTGAAGGATTCGTTCGATGTTTACCCGAGACGCCAGTGGTGTGTGAAAACATTGTGGAAGGTATAGTAGAGGATGTGCATGCCGCGAGCTCGTCGTGGAACGTATTAGGTAATAGGCAAGAATACCCGCGCTACCCGCACAGCGGGTACGGGTTTGGCGGGGGTACAGGGATCTGTACCCGTATCCGTACCCGGGCGTACCCCTCAGCATTACCCGCACGGGTACGGCTACCCGTGCTCATCCCTACTCACTGTCCTCCAATCCTGGCTTCAACATGCGCTTCGCTCTTCCCTACATTATCGTCTTCCTGGCAAGTATCTCCCTCGCGGTCCTCGCATCCTCCACCCTGGTGGAGGAAAATTACGACGCTGAAGCTATACCGGATGAGTTACTCTCCGACGGATATGTCGCCCCAGGAGATGGGGTGGTAATCACCAACTCAACCCTCGTTCCCCGCGCAGATCCTGGGAGAGCTCTCCCACTCACGCAACAAGGAGGGGATATATTCAATATTATCCGGGCGGTCATCAACGCATCGAAAAGGGATCGGGTTGTATGTGCTCAGTTCCTTCCTCCCTGCCCTGCCTCAGAAAACTTACTCTCATTTCTAGGCCCGTGGAGAGTTTGCAAAGAATATGATCGCATCACTTAGGAATGCATATCCCGGGTGGAACTTCGTCATATGCCATACAAAACACTCTCACAAGTGGAATGGCGCTTTTGGACCTGATTGGGGCCATTGGCATCGCGAATTCGATATTAAGGTTGGAGGTACTATCGGGTAAGCACTGGTACAAGCGGAACAACTTTTATCTGAGCAGTATCTTGGAGATATGAAATTTACTACACTCGTTCGGGGTTGTTCAAGCGGCATGGAGATGGCGGATTCATGAATGTGAGTGCCTGGCACCGCTCTCCAAGGCAAAATTGACCGAACGGTTCAAGTGGGCATATGGGGGAAAGGTTATTGGCGTCAGTGAGAGCGGAAGTCGAATTGTACTTGGGAGATTGTAAGGGGCCGAGATTATGTAGATGTCAGGTTAATGTTCAATCTGCCGAAAAAATAAATCCGAACAGGAGTTTCAATTTTTGACGCCGCAGCACATACTGGGATTGGAATACTATCAGACAGTAGGTTTATCATATATATGTCAGAGATACGCCTCAACTACCGAGCAAGAAATACAATCCTCACATTACCTTCTGTACCTCATCCCTTAGCTCCTCCACCACACGTTCAGCGTCACCGCAGGATCATAAATGATAGTTAGAAGGACGCGCATGTTGTTCGAGAGCAGGACACAAGGAGCTGTGCTCACCAGGTTCAAGCCTGCTCTCGAGCTCGAGTAGGAAACATCAATGCTTTAACAGCCGGCTTCCAGATTAGGCAGCTCATGTTTATTTTACACCAATCCCATTCTCATGATTCGTCTCCCGTCAGTATGGTACTGATAGTGATTCAAACGTGAACTGAAACCACCCCACCCCACACGCACGCCATTTCAGGTCTTGAGATTACTTTTCCTGAGAGATGGACTTTCCAAATCGCCCTTGACAATGCGTCCTTCGGCTCCTTCCTTTCCAACCCAACCACATCCAACGTGATAACCGATCGTGGCCCGCCTACGCTTTATATGCACATCTACTCATGCCTGTGACCAAATTTTTATACCATGCGGGAGAACTCGGTCATGGGCTTGAGGCCATAGGTCAAGCTCCAAAAATGGGGGGAAGAGGACGGGTGATTATTGTAACTTACCAGTATGCTGGTATGTTGTATCTTCCCTGTCATCTCTGCCTACAATCAACGAATTACTCTTCCCAGGAGCTTTTGAATTGATGAACGATCACTTAACATTGGCACGCCCCGACATCCCTTTCTCTCGACCATATCTGTATTATCTACATCTATTCGCGCCTTTGCGCCCAGGCTCTGGCAAGGAGTCTCGTTACCCACTTAGTAGCTAGGGCAACAGGTTTTATGAGCACAAAACGTTCCGGTGATCAAAAGTTACTAGCGAAGGGCTCATGAGGTACCTGCGGCAGCGAACATCAGGGCAGTTGGGTCACAGTGGAAAAGAGTGCGCAGATGTCAGGGATGGTACCCAGAGCATCCACTTATCGGCAGAAGTTTAAATTATTATAGCTGAGATGAGAGAAGGTGCAGTGGGTTGGTTTTAAGGCAAGGCAAAGCCCCGCGGGGCAAGCAAGGCGAGCGGGAATTCTGCGCGGCGCGCAGAAACGGTGATGCGTCCACGTGGTGGGACTCCGTGGGAGGACAAATGCTGCTGCATCCGGAAATTCCGCGCCGGCGAAGACCCTCTCCATGCCTCGGTACGTAAGAGAGCCATCACTGCCACCGCTCGGACCCTCAATTTCGGATGTTTAAAAAATCAAATACAGAAAAGGCAAAGCACGTCTTGAGCAGCTCAAGACGGGACTCGACAAATAATTTACGGATCACCATAATTCTTGGTAGAACTCATCTTTATTGGCATGAGGGGCTATCTGTTCAGTGTGAGCGAAGATAATGCAGAAAAAAACTTAGTTCTAAAAAATCTCCGGTTTATACGTAGGGCCTTCCGAACAGTGTGACAGCGGCTGACAGTGCAGGCAAGTCGATTGTGCGGCTAGATCATAATCATCCTGACTCTAGCTATATAACCACACTGGAGGTAGTTAATTTCTCATCGCTATCATCGATGACCTCGCCCCCAATTACTACTGCACCAGTCTTACAGACTCTGTCCGCACAGCAGGCCGAGGAGCTCAAGCAGCGGACGTGCGGGGTGCTCGGCCATCTTGTGAACACCAATTCCCGCACGACATATTTTCGCGAAGCACCTCTTCTAGCGCGATACCGCACGGAGCTACGGCTCGACACGAGCTGTGAATCTGTCCCTGTGTGGGGTATTGAGACGCCCGAGGTTGATTTCGGCACGTTCACCAGGAATGTCCCGCTGTCCACGTACGAAGACTACCGGCCATACGTATCGCGGTTTCTGGGGGGCCCGTGCCTCCAATCGTCTGTAGATAATTTGCTCGCGCCTGGGCTCCCTGCGTTCATTGCCACCTCGTCCGGGACCTCAGACGGTTCAGTGAAGTATTTCCCGAAATATGTGCGCCCAATAAAAGGTGCAATGTCCATGGGGGCACCCATCCCCGAGGTGCACGGCCCGACCAAGTGCACCATATTCAGCTTGCGGTATACACATACCCTGGACGTGCTTGATGAGGCCCAGCACGTGGTAGGGGCGATCCCATTTAGCCTCGCTACCGCGGGAGGCCTCCGGGTACACCAAGGGTGGAAGATTGAGAATGACGCCGAACTTGTCAAGACACGCGGTAAGTGCGCCCTGCTACCGGGCGTGTGCGAGTCCTGACTTGGGCTGTAGTCTCTGGTCAGATCACTCCTATCGCCGTTGCATTCATCGGGCCATACTACACCTTCCTCCTCATGCATGCATTGTTCGCGATGGGAGAACGGTCCTTAGACACGTTCAACACGATATTCATCACCGCATTCTCCGACCTCGTGCGCCTCATCGAGACCCACTGGGAGGACCTTGTACGCGCAATCGAGACTGGACAGATCCCCGATCTCGAGGGCCTAGACGACCTGCGTCTCCATATCCAGGTGAGTACAACTTCACTGGAGTGGCCTGTCCTCCATTAAGCAAATGCATAGACCCATCTCCACCCGCGCCCGGATCGGGCAGAGGAGCTGCGGAGGATTGGTGCGAATGTTGGCGCTGTAGGGTGGCTCAAGCAATATGGCCGAACCTTAAGCTCGTTGTTGGGAATGGGACGGGGGGCTTGTCCACCGTCGTGCCGTGGGTGCGCTACTGTGCAATCCCCCTCACATGTGTTTTGATTCTTGTACAGGTGCGGAATTGCGTGGGGCCCACCGTCAACCTTATGTATAGCGTTGTATATGCATCCAGCGAAGCACTGATAGGGGCCGCCTATAACGCCGAATCTGGCGAAGAATTGTACAAAGTGAAGACCCCAGACAGTGTGATCGAGTATCTCGACGTCGAGCAACCGGAGAGCGCAGAATACATCACACAGGCTGTAAGCAAACCATTCTGATCCCTGCTCGCTTACCCTGGCTATGCAGTGGGACCTCGAGGTTGGGAAGAGGTACGAAGTGATTCTAACGACTCGCGATGGGTTCTGGCGGTATCGCCTGGGCGATGTCCTGGAGTTTGTGGGATTCGCGCCAGAGGATGGGAACCCGCTGATTCGATTCTTGGACCGCAGGAAGTTCGTGGCTGGCAGCTCCTGAATGACAAGAGACTAATCATCAATATCAGTGTTGTGATGTGCGTTTCTGCGGAATTTGTAACCGAGGCCGAGCTGCATAGGGCCGTTGCGTCAATCAAGGATATCATTGGCCGCGTAATGGAGTTCTCCGTCATCATCGACGACAGGTGGTTCCCCCGGCGATATGGATTCCTACTTGAGCTCCAGGGCGAACCCGGTAAGCGCGTCCGACCCTTGTGTCCTGTCCTCAAGTAACAGGTATTGCAGGCCCCCACTCACATGCCGCTCCGCGCCGGCTGCAGGAGCACCTCTATTCCACAAATGGTACGTTCGCGCAGTTTAGTTCGGACAAGGAGGTGGGAGAGCCTAGTGTGCGGATCCTAGCGGCGGGGACGTTCAGTGAATACCGGTCGTGGAGGATTGGGGTCACTGGAGTTGGGAGCGGGCAGATGAAGGTTCCAACGGTTATTTATAACCCGAGGTGAGGGACTGGCTTGTTGGGCATGTGGTTCAGGAGCTGGGGGATACGCCGCAGAAATAACGTGAAGATTACATTTCTTGCTCGGTGATTGAAGTGTATCTTGCTTAGGACCCTAAATGTAACGATTCCATGCCTATTAGATTCTGGTAACATATAGTCTGACATTTTGAAAGAAAAACGGTCACTTCTATACTTATACTCTGGTCGACGCTCCAAAGGGGCAGGCGTGGCTTTATATGAATTCCTTCCATGCATGTGTCAATCCCACACGGCAACACCTACACACGATGATTATTCTGATATCTTCCATTCGCCTCAGTGCAGTAATTCGATAGTAAATAATTTACAGGTCACTACAATCCTCGATAGGGTTTGTTTTTTATTGACATGGTGGACCACCTGTTGAGTGTGGAAGGAGCTATGTATATTCGTATTGCTGGAATTTGACCTGAGCGATACTAAATTTGGAACCCGAGCCACCTAAAGTCGCCTAGCAACAATCCCGTAGCATAGGGAAAGCGCATGAACACTTGTTGTGTGCTTCTCCCATGCTATTGCAGGAGTTATGCTTCTAGACGCGCTAAGCCGTCGGCTGGTCATTGCATAGGTACTGTGGCGACGTAACTGATGTTATATAGTAGTTCCCTGTTGGCAGTGGAGGAGGCAGATGGGGTGGTATTAGATATTATTAAAAATGTATAGGTATTAGTGTGTTGTATGAGGAACAATCCTCGAATGTAAAGACTGGACGCGCTTACATAATCGGTAAAGCGGAGATTATTCTAAGTCAATATTACTGAGTGAGCTTGTAACTCAACACTTCCCCTCAAGCGAAACGAAGGGTATGAGCTTGTAAATAAGTAGATATACCTCAGAATGTATTGTTTAATTATCTTGAGGTGATGAAAACGAGTGTAAATTTTTGTTGAAGTCGAAATGTCCCGATTTGGACGTTTGGATGCTGACTGAGCAACTGTTGATTCCACCTGATGCTGGCAGAACAATGCATCAACCTCCAGTCATCACCGATTTATCCAGATGCATCAATCACTCTGGCTACTCATCACCGTAATTTATGCATCATGTACTATGCCCTCCCTTCCCCCTGCACAAATAATGATGCATTATGCTGTTTCCCCCCGCCCACTGTTTCATGGCTTCGCCTGGCCCGTCATGCATCACCCGCCCGCCCGCCAATGCACCTAGATGTATGTGATGCACCAATGCTCCTCCCTACTGTTTGCTCATCATGCATCACCCTACCCGCTCCTCAGTTTCACCTAGCCTGTCATGCATCACCCACCCGCCCCTCAATATCAATCATCATGCATCACCATCCGGCCCTTTCGTCGCCCATTCTGTTATGCATCAATTGCCTCCGGAATCCCTCTTCCCACCATGCATCACGCCCATCCGCTCCTCATTATCCCACCTAGCTGTGCATAATGCATTACCGCCCAATTGCTTCGTCACCCATTCTCAAATCTCTCTTCCATGTGTAATGCATCACTATCCGGCCCCGAATGTAACGTCCCAGGGCCATCCGTCATGCATCAATTTCCTCTCAAATCCCTCCTCCCATCATGCATCACGTCCATCCGCTTCTCAGCATCCTACCCGGCTGCGCGCAATGCATTACCACCCAGCCGCTTCGTCACCCATCATGCATCAACCTCCTCTCAAATCCCTCCTCTCGTCATGCATCATGCTCATCCATTCCTCGGTATCCCGCCCAGCTGTGCATAATGCATCACCGCCCTGGGTGTAGCACCCCGAGGGTATCCATCATGCATTACCATCCGGCTGCTTCGTCGCCCACCCATTCCGTCATGCATCAACCTCCTCATCCCTTTTCCCGTCATGCATCACGGCCATCTGTCCCTCAGCATCCCGTCCAGCTGTGCCTGATGCATCAATGCCCCAAGTGTGGTGTCCTGGGGCCATCCATCATGCATTACTACCCAGCTGCTTCGTCGCCCATTTCGTCATACATCACACCTGCATGTGCTTGCTTTTGATATCCCTTACGCGGTTGCCCCTGATCCGCCACCCTTGGAGTCATGCTTTACACGGTGGCTGGATCCAGTTTCTTCTTCTCGCGCCCTCGTCATGCATTACGCCCACCTTCTCAGCTCCTACCTGGTCACGTGTGATGCGCCAGGTCCCGCCCTTTTGCGTCCCCACCACGCATCGCGCCCACCCTCTCAGCTCCCATCTGGCTACGTGTGATGTGCCGGATCCCGCCCTTTCGTGTCCCTGCCATGTGTCATGCTCGCCTTCTTGGCTTTCCGCTCGCTCGGCCGCATAGGATCCCGTCCTTTCGCGTCTCTGACATGCACCACTGGCACACCCACCTTCTTGGCTCCCGCCCAGCCACGTGTGATGTGCAGGATTCCGCCCCTTGGCATCCTCATCACGCACTTGCAACATTCTGCATCGCATTGCTCATAATGCATCATACAACCCCTTCTTCACCGCCTTCCGTCATGCATTAACCTTCCCTTACATCTCCAGGCCTTCCACCACGCACCGCCATCTGCCTTTCGTCATGCATCATGCCTGCTCCTCGATACCCCACACCCAATTGCCCTCGATGCACCACCCTTTTCCCGTTCCCCCCTCCGTCATACATCAATCCTTCTTGCGTCAAATAACCACACCTTAGCATAAAGTATATGTGTATTCACCGTTCTTTCTGATACATACCGCCTGTAATTACTTAGTATGATATATCAATCACTTGTGTTCTTGGTGCTCCCTACTTCAGCGGCCGATTTCGCCAGTGCGACATACTCCTCGGCGAATCTCCAGATTTTCCCAAAGTGATCACGCAGTGCGTGTCGAAGAGCTGCCTGACGATTAGCATATGCCCTAAGCCCTTCTGCTCTCATTGGGCTGATATTGTTCCCCCACTGGCACGTGTCTATGTCTCCTTTTTCGATCCAAAACTTTTCTTGCCACGTAAAGAACCTTTGGACGCGTCTCATTTCCTCCAACAATAATTCAACCTCCTCCCTGAATCGCATCGCTCGCGCCCTAGACTTGCACCATTCAATTCGGAGGGCTGTATATCTTATCAGCTGACTCAATAGGCTGGAATTGCAGCGCTCACCATCTCGGAGGTTGTCATTGCCCCCCTCTGCTACGTCCAGGCTCTTCCAGATCCATGACAACTTTTGTTTTCCATCCGAAACGCCGAATTCACCCTCTGAGATCTCCCGCTTATCCGAGTCTGCTAAGACTGGCAACCTATCCTGCCACCCGATCTTCCCCAAAACTTTTGCTAAAGCGACCAATGCCAGTCGCGCTACGCGATATTCTTCTCCCAATGCATCCACTCGCGCCTGTATCAGATTAATAGTGTTGCGCGCCCGGGTATTTGAAGCTTGGCCACAGATAAATTTATCTTTGAATTTGAACAGATGGGATTGGATCTGTAAGTTGCTCCGCAGTCCGTCCAGCGATTCATACGCCTGGCCAATCCGTAGCTTCCACTCGATCTCTGCAAGGCGCTTATCGAAAGGGCACTCTCGCCAATCTGCGATGGTAGCCATAAGATGATTTCGTCAGGCTTTAAACCACCCGACTTTTGTGCTGTTCCGGACCTCTGGCGAAGCATAGCGACAGGGGGGATGTAGATTTGGAGTATTTTGAACCAGTTCTCAATTTTTCTTTGTAGCGCGTTGGTGCGTATTTGCAGACGGGTCCGCTGGCGATCTTGGGAATGATCCCATAATTTGCCCGAACTTATTTTGATTACTCTCCTGAATTTGGAACATTAACAATCTTTACAATCATTCATCCTAGTTGGACTTACTGCTCTGCCTCCAGATCCATCCCGGATGAGATGAGGACACTTGGCGACATGTTCTCATCTAGCGATACATCCTTTCCTACAATCAAGTCGCGCGCCTCCGCCTCCGATAGTTCTCGGCGAGCTGATGCCTGCGTTGGAGCTAGGAAGAGTTATGTTATTCATTAGTGGGTTCCTTTGCGTAAATTTTGAATGACAAACTCTTGGAAGTGACTTCGAATGGATTGCGAACGGTTGGGTCATCCTCCCATGCGTCCAACTCTTCCTGCCAAAGGGAGAGTGAGGCGGTAGGCAACGATGCTTCTAGGTCTTTGTGCGAAATGGCATACTCGGTCATATCTGTAGCCGCTGCCTTCAACCGTCGCATCAAGGTTACGCCTCAAAATAATGTCAGTGGAGGGAAAAACATCGGGGGATTAAGCCCACATACCAAGGCCCGTCAATTTGCGCCAATTGCTATCGCCAAAGTGGAAGTTGAGGGTGTCTTGACAGGAACCGGGCCCATCTCTTTCGTGCTGGGGCCAAGGGATCAGCATCAGACCAGGCACGCTCGGGTGCTTTGCCATCGGTACGCCCAACGCCCTTGGTTAGGTTGAAAGAGAATTGGGTGCGGCAGGCCGCGACATGCGCAGGGAGGTGGAATTTTGGCACCAAGAATTTAATGAGCACTCCACCGTTGAGAACGTCGAAAGTATGATCCAGAGCAAACATACACTTCTTCAGGTGGACGGACCATTGGCAAACGATGTCGTATGAAACGACAGTTGAACTACCTCCGTATTCGCATGCTCTTGTAGAAGATGTAGTCCATATTACAATACCTGACAATAAAATCAGCGTCATTCACAATCTGGGAGAATGTGTACCTTTCCCCATACTGGAGGTCTGCTACAGAATTTGGGCGATTCATGCCATATGCCGGCACATACTACAGCACCAACCCCAGTAGTGGTTACACTGCGGTTTGATTTTGAGCCCGCCAAGTTAACAGCGTCGTGTCGCGAACATGTCGATTTCTATCAGAACCAATGTCAAACCAACTGTACTAAGACTAGAGCTGCCCGACTCACCGGTTCTGGTTGCTTGTCACATGTACGTAGATATTCCTTATATTCTCCCTCCTCCACGAAATATGAGTATCCCTGACTCAGACTTGGATCCGCCTTATCATTTGAAACGTCCTTGCGCCTGAGCCGAAAGTTGGCGTCAATTGACAAGAACAGGGAGTGAATATATCTGCGCCAGAAGGTGTTAATACGTGCTAACTTCATGATTATTCAACCACAGACTTCTCGTTTTTGGGCGCATTCCTCCATCCACTAGGCATATTCTTATCCCCTTGCGGACATGCGGGACACAAGACAGCACACTCCCCCGGTTGTATCGCGACAGTGCCAAGGGAATTATGACCGCACCCAGCGCGTTTTAATAATTTCAAATGGCGCCATTCTCGTATCATTCGTAGCAATGAGGGTAGCGATCCTAGGAATTGTCAATTAATATATTAGCCCAAAGATTTGTTCATGAACATACTGGGGGTTGCTTCATTTTTGTGTTGTCGGTGAACGGCTGAGAGCCTGATAAAATTCGAAGACTGAGACTTTTGATGTATAGGAAAGCATTTCAGCGTCTCCAGAACTCGAAACGTGCAGCGCTTTGAGGATTGACGTTGTGGCAGGGAACAGCCGTGCGCGAAGTAATTGCAATGGCCGGGACTGAGTACCTCCCCACAGGCACAGAAATCGAGCGCAACACTAAAGATCCCTTTATTATCAAGATAGTAAGTCATCATTGAACGATGCCACAGGATTGATACACGATGTCCCCGGCCGGTGGCCGAGCTGTATTCGTAGGCCTAAACCTTGAGTGTGCGTTTCTCAAAGTAAGCCCCATTCCAAAACTGGAGAGAATTATAAGCTCGTGAGGGGATGCAGTTATTGGGTACTCACCTGAATACGATGGAGGGATTGTCTCGGTGTTTGCTGACAATGCATGTGGCACACCAGAACCCTCTGCCATAACAATCCAGGCACTCGTGATCGGCTGGTCCTGACAAACAATCCAGGCATGTGCTGGGCGGTGCCCACCCACGCCCCTCAAGCGAAATGAACTCCTCCAAGAAGCGCTCACAATGTGGGATCCATGCTATCAACGGTTCGTCCTAAATGTATACTATCAGCATATTGGCACTCCCAACTTTTTAGCGGTGGATACATACCCCAGCTGTTCTTTCACGCTTCGTCGGTTCCAAGGATAGCTCGGCAACATGGTCGATGTACGCGGGGTCCAGCAGGGGATCACAATTCAATGCCCTCATTCTCCCATTGCGCCAGTGAGTCCTTGGCAGTCTCTGGTGGCACAACCTCGTTGCTTTTGTCGCATTCTGAAGCAGCGGTTAACTGGCGGCTTGATATAAAAGAAGTGGCCACGGTAACACGACCATTCCTGCTCGGAGTACAAGGTATGCTGTGTTGCTTTGCGCTTGGCTCGCGGAGACAGAGGAATTTTTAGGATACAAGAATTTGAACTTGGCTGCCCGCGCCATCGCTGGTGGTTGGATGATCGATTACAGATGCCAGCTAGCATTATTTTTTTCTCTTGCTCTTCAGGTGACCTCTGATGCATCACAGAATCTGTAATATATTTTCCCAGGTGAGTATGTAACGCAGCCGCCACTCTTCATTCAACGCTTTGTCATATATGGGCCGCACTGCCAAATATTTCACCATCGCTGAGAAACATGCTGCGAGGCGAGAGTCGTCTCAAAAACACATCACTCCAAAGGTGAGGGATACCTACTAGATTTTATACGCATCCCTGATTGAACTCATGAATTCCATAACCTTTAGCCGCCACCCCAGCCAACAAAATAAACAACGCGGGTCAAAGCCACGTCCGGCACTACCCCAGACATCCCGCAAGCTCTCATAACTCTTGCAGAGGAACAGATGCCCACGACACATGCATTCTTGAACACATTTAAAGGATACTTTGGGGACTTCACATACGACGAGTTGGAGAGGTGTAACAAGCCACCACCCTACGATGTACCATCGACCTGGGATAACCCCATTTATTTAAATGACGAGCATCTCTACGACATCCTACATGGATGGAAATTACGCGAGCAAGAATTATTCGAGAATACCCAGTTGCGCATATACAATACGGCTCCACGCGGAGACTTCGCCGAGGATGTCCTTGCCATGTTGAGGGCCCGTCTGATAGAATGGGAAAAAATTGCTAGTACGTTGGATGGCTACAATGACCATGGTGCTCAGTGGGAGCTTGGTAGCCATTATCTTCAGTGGCAAGCGCGTAGGGTAGTTTATTTGCTTGAAGATTACAACTCTCTCATAGCTGGTAATGATAAATTCCTGTCTGTATATGTAGAATGATGGCTCAGATTTAAATAGATCAGCTATGGGTATTTTCATGATAGCCACAGGGAGTCTCAGCTTGAAGTTGACGTCCGTCAGCCTGACGACGTCAACTTCATCAGGCCTGACTTGACCGAGGCCCGAAGCTCTTTGACCTTCGATTGACGGCAGTGACGTTATGTATTGATGGGCCCCAGAGCCAATCACATTCGAAATAAGTGACCAACGGATAGTGTAGGATCCTGTGCGACTCAGTGACCTTGCCTCAGGGTATCTGGTTTAGCGGTGGATTCTAAGTAATAATATAACTGGTAGTAGTATTAGAATACAACACCAATACATACGGCGACAAGAACCTATAGGAACGTAGTAGTATTTGCTGTTTGGTGCACCATGTACTACATTGGAACCAGGATTGATGAAGTACTGGTCAGGTTGGTCATTAGTGCTTCAAGTTGGACTTGGACTTGTCTGAGTCTCCCCATCCAGTTTCCGGCTTCGGGTAAACCATCCTGCGTAAAATGCTACTCTAGTATACGAGTCTAATGTGCAAACCTATTGCTAGGTTCTGGCTACTAAATTGCATTCGCCCACTGAGGGCTTGTCTAGCCTCCAAGTTAGGCGCCCAGTATTGGGAGTCGCTACTGTTAACCCAAGGGTGCCGGTTCCAATTTCCAAATTTTGTTTCTCGGGTTGCGTTCGAGCTCGGCGCTCATCGTCTGGTGGGTTTGACTGACCAATCGGGCAGCTCGTCCAGCTCTAGTAGGGACTGACTGCTATTACCACGTTCTGATGGGTGACCACTTGCGGCGGTAAGTCTAGCTGGAGGCCGTGCGGGATTGAGACAATTGTCAAAGCAGTAATTGATTTTTAAATGGTGTGTGCTGGACTGGGGGACAATGTGCTAATTGGGGCGGGATGGGAAAAACGGCAACAAGAAGGTGGACAAGTAATAGACGTGGGGGCCGTATGTAAATTTGTAGTGGATAGCGTTCTAATCGACTATGAGCAATGGAACTACAAGATATCGGGGAGAGGAGTGGGGATCTAGATTATACTACAAATATTGGTCAAGGTTAGCAACTAATTAACTATGCGAACGGCCCCGCTGGCAACAGCATGGTTGAAGCGTCAATCGCAGCGGCCTGGCTGCTATGCCTCATGAAGCACGCACCGCTAACTGAGATGACGAGGGGGCAACCGTGACCTGAAATGAGTGAGTTTGTTACATGAAATGGAGCCAGTGAATTTACCAGCCGGAGAAGACTCCAACTTGTCGACCAACTGTCACCGTATACCACCGGTCCGTGGGGAGAGCAGAACTGCTAGGCACACATGCCAGAGGCGCAGTGCTTGGCGCGGATGGGGGTGTAGCCATGGCGCAGACAGGTTACAGCGCTCGGCGTAGGTAAGGCCGTGGCGCATGGCGCGGACGGGCCGCGGGGCTTGGCATAGGCGGGGCTGTAGTATATGGTATAAATGTGAGGGGGCAGCCGGAGGTGGCGCAGGCAAAGGAGCAGGGGTGATGCCGGGGAGGGAGTAGGAGCGGATTGATCTCCGCTCCTACGCTCAGGAGTCGACGGGCGGCACAACATCGCACACTGAAAATTTAGGTTAGAAAACACATCGCAGGGGTAAGGGACACGGATTCACCAGTAGTTTGAGTACTGGCCCCTGCACTTTTTGCGAGTAGCATAATTGTCAGTGTTGGAGACATGGTGTAATAATGTACTCACAGCTTGCCAAGACAGCAGGAGCGATTGAAGGAGAGGGGGATGGAACATCCGGGGCGGTTCCGTCCTCCTTCACCGTTTTTTTCTCTGCCATGGTGTGTGTGTGCGGATCAAAGGGGGGTCAAAACAAGAGTGTTGGCATGTTGAAGGTTCGCTCCCACCTATTTGAAGGCTGGGGATGACGTGGATACGTAAAGGATGTAGCGGGAATTTCTAATCATAAGCGGCGGGTGTGGCCAGGCGCGGTCTTCTAATTCTTTGGGGGTGCGGGATTGATTCTTACCTTTTACGTGGACGCCACTTCTCCCCCTCAAAAAAAAAAGCGGTAGGTGCTGATGCATGGTGCTCCACTGTAGTGATAAAGCTGATTAAACCCTCCAGATGTCGCCAAAGAGTGGCCTACAGACGAGCAGGCTGCTTGGCTCGCCGAATACTACCAGAATACCGGGGAACAAAGTGAAAGCTTGGGCTTTTCGGACTTCTGGGCAAAATCCATGAAAATGGTCTGAAGACTATCCTGAATGCAAGCACTCTTCCCGGTTCACAGAGGAGAGCTCTCTGAAGAAGATACTGCCGTTTAGGCAAGGCGTTGACGTTCGACGCGGCGTAAGTAATCGATCATGATCGATTGCAGCCTAAAGGCTAATCATATCGTATTTTTAAGCAATTACAAACATGGTTCGGTGGCGGTCAACAACAGAACCAGGCATCAGGTGGAAAAAAACCCCAAGAACTTGTACAATCCATCGTATCCCGAAAAAGCGCGCGCATCAGAAAGCCGAAATCTACTTGAAAATTTTTATGAGGAACGTATCCGCGACCTGGAGGTGGCAGAATGTGAAGCTCAAGGAATCACGAATAAAGGTAAAATGCTCGCGGTGCGCAATAGGCTTGCGAGGGAACAGTGGGCCAAGGCGGATCAAGAAACCAAGGATAGGGTCGAGGCCGAACATTTAGCAGAGGCGGAGGCCAGGGCGAAAGCAGAGGCCGAGAAAGAATTACCTACTCGAACTCCACAACAATACCTAGAGTGAGTCATCGTTCGTAATTTCTTATCCTGTCTGTTTAATGATATCAATATTAACTCTTAGTGCTATCCGTGAAGCCCCTTTCGTGATTGGACAGTTCTTTCAGGATATGGCTCGTGAGACGGGTTGGTCATACACATGATTATGGGTGGCCCGCACCCTGGGAGAGGTGGCGACGTCGATGTAGTAAGGTGTGTCTTCAGTAACCCCCACTTCTATTTAGCTATTTATCATAATTCCGCATTCTTTAGCTATCATAATGGGAAGAATGCTCTGGGAAATTCGTTTGGCTTGTCATACCCGGACTTTGACAAAGATTGGACATCCCCTACATGGATTTTGTAAAAGGCATCTACCGTGAGCAATTTATTATCCTCCCATTTGTTATCCTGATTCCTAATACAGCGAAATCCGTTTGTGATGCCCGAGCCATGCCAACGAAAATTGAAGATGGGGGCTGCTTAGATTAGACGATGACCTGGATAATGAGGTTCAGGATGCGTCCAGCGAACCCAGGGGATCGAGTCCCTGTGATGCATCACGAACACCAGGAATAGAAGACACACCCAATCCCAAGGAACCGGATACGGCGCCACCACGAGGAAAGGGAGATGCATCCGAAGCCAAGAAACTGTCTCTCCATGATGCATTACCTGATACACCGTTGGTTGAGCCACCTCCCCTGTCGCCTCGCCACCAAAGAATGTGGATCCAATCCAAGCGCTAGACCCTACCTCACCGTCAGCAATAGAATCCTCATCTATGATGAACACTCTGGGAATTGTCCTTGGGCTCCCTCCGCCGCATGCCTCATCTCTCGGAGTCACTTCAACATCAGGCTTGCAGGGAGGGTGGTTTTTTGGAAACTCCGGGTCACATTTTTTGCAAGCGGCTGGGACCGGTGCTCAAGCTTCTTGGCCCGGGCTGGACTTGGCGACTTGAATCCAGATTCGCTGTTTCATTGGGGGGGTAACGCTTTAGGGGGTGGTATATCCGAGGCTTCGATGGGTGACGGACCCAGTTCCATGTCGGATTTACTAAACAACGATATGGGGTTCCCGTCGCTGCAGAATTGGATGGCCCCGCCTGGTGGTCCGGGGAAACCTGGTTCAATGGAAGATCCCCTTGTCTCGCGCCCACTGACAACCTCAACCGATCCCGAGTCCGAGCCAGCAGGCTCCCTGGATAGACCAATCCCTAGTCCTGCAACGCTGGCCGCTAGTTTAGGCCCTCACCACGAGCCGACATCTTCTGTGGTATCAGCACAACCTCCTCTGCCATCGCCGGTATTGAACGCACCGGGATCAACAACTGACACTTCTGGGCCACCTGGGATGCGCTGACCGAAACACCTACAAACTCTTCATCTTGCACCAGCGACCCCCCGCAACATACATCTCGATCCGGGCGCCCGCTGATGCCATCCACCCGCATGGACAAGCTTAATGAGATCGGGACAGACATGGGGAAAGAGCGGCTATCTCGCCTAAAGGTCCAACACCAACGGAGCCACCAGAGTGGATGGACGATGCCAAAAACTATCTGTCTGGGCTGTCATTGGGCGAAGATTGGGTATCGTGTGTTGAAGCGTGGGTGAAGTTAGAGACGGCGCTGGAATATGGCACAAAGACGAAGGGGGTTCTCCCCGAGATAAAAATGCGACCAGAGGAGTGGAGCAAATGGGTAGCAAAAAAACGCGGTGGGAGTCGTGCATACCAAACAACCCCCACCTAACGCAACCGCTTGATATTGAAGACTTTGGGATTGCCTTCGTCAAGTGGTGGCATCGCATGCAGCCCTCGTTCCGGCATAGTGACGATCTCCTCCCTGCAGAAGTATACACCCCGGCAGATGGTAATAACGATGATGTCTGGGCACGCTTGCGGAAGGGCGGGCCAAATGGCTTGGTCTGCATATTGACGATGTTAGGCTGGTGGGGTCGAGGAGGGAGTGCTGACCCAAACTGGAAAGCAGCTGCAATCGATATACGTCGTACATTGGAACATATGATGACAGTTGGCACAAAGCGCATGGGCGAAGACTCAGAGCAGGACGGTGTCCGCAAGCGGTGAGTAGCTCGCACGTCAACAACGGTGTAAAAACTGACTTGGTGATCAGCAAAAAATAGTTATCGACGAGGCCTGGCTTGAACCACATAGACACTGGCTACGTACATCCAGCAAACCTCACCTACAGATGCTGTTGAATCTTAATCTCTTGATCGCTTGCTCTTTTTATCATTCTTTTTATCGCTCTTCATCATGTCCATTGAAAAATGATAATATATTTGTTTTATTTTGATGTCTATCATGCGATATGAATGAGAAAGGAATTAAAACTTAGGGTAGGTGTGAGCGGTCAATACATAGTGGGACTTAGAAATGAAACGGTAGGTGTATCAGGTGACGTATAAAGGCGTCAGACTCATATCATTGTCAGGTAAGCGGGTGGGCATGATGTATTAATAGGTGGGACGGGATGGGCCTGATGCATTATGTATTGAGGAGCGAGCGGGGAGGCCGAGGCCTGGAAAGTGGGCGAGAGAAAGGCTGGGTATAGGGTGCTGATGCATCATGTGTGGCTGGGCGGGATGCCGAGGAGGCCATGATGCATGACTCCAGGTAGTGCATCACAGGAAATTAGATGCGGGATGTTGCAGGTGTATGTGCGCGTGATGCATGATGAAATGCGGATGATGATCCATGGTGGAAGGGGCCAGGATCTGGCGCGTTACGCACGGCTGGGCGGAAAGCTGAGAAGGTGGCATGATGACAAGGTCACGAAAGGGCGGGGTCCGGCGGAAAGCTAAAGGTGGGGATGATGCGTGGCGGGGACGTGAAAGGACGGGGTTCGATGCACCGCACGTGGCTAGGCGGAAGCTGAGAAGGTGGCGCTATGCATCATGTTAGCGGGGACGCAAAAAGGCGGGATCCGACGCATCACGTGGCCAGACGGGAGCTGATAAGATGTACGTGGTGCATGATGGGGATGTAGGAAGAGGCTGAATCCAGTGCACTGATGCATCGCTTGGAGCATAGCGGATCAGGGGTAACCGGGTGAGGGATATCGAAAACACTGGCAGATGCACGCAGGCATGATGCATGACGAAAAGCAGATGGTGATGCATGATGGAATGTCTGGGGATGTGAGAAAGGGCAGAACCTGGTGCATCACGCACAATCGGGTGTGCATGATGGAATGGGCGACGAAGCAGCTGGGTGGTAATGTATGACGGACGGTCCCGGAACACCACACCCGAAGCGGTGATGCATTACACACGACTGGGCGGAATAGGCGTAATGCATGATGGGAGAAGAAATTTGAGAGGAGGTTGATGCATGATGGAGTGCCAGGTGGGCGACGAAGCGGCCGGATGGTAATGCATGATGGATGGCCCCGGGACGCCACACTGGGGCAGTGATGCATTATGCACAGCTGGGCGGGATGATGAGGAGCGAATGGGTATGATGCATGATGGGAGGAGGGATTTGAGAGGTGGTTGATGCATGACGGAATGGGTGGGCGACAAAGCGGCTGGATGGTAATGCATGACGGATGCATGATGGGGGGGGATTTGAGAGGAGGTTGATGCATGATGGAATGCCAGGTGGACGACGAAGCGGCCGGATGGTAATGCATGACGGATGGCCCCGGGATGCTACACCCGGGGCACTGATGCATTATGTACAGCTGGGCGGGATGATGAGGAGCGAATGGGTATGATGCATGATGGGAGGAGGGATTTGAGAGGAGGTTGATGCATGATGGAATGCCAGGTGGGCGACGAAGCGGCCGGATGGTAATGCATGACAGATAGCCCCAGGACGCTACATCCGGGGCACGAGGGGGCCGGATGGTGATGCATTACGCACGGAGAAGGGATTTGAGAACAGATTGATGCATGACAGGATGAGAAATGAAGGGGGCGGACGGTGATGCATCACAAGAAATCAGGTGCAGGATGTTGGGGAGCAGGTGGGTGGTGCATGGTGAGCGAACAGTAGTAGGGAGGAATATTGATGCATCACGCACATCTAAACGAGCGTTGAGGGCGACTCGTGGGTAATGCATAATGTATAACAGGCCAGGCGAAGCTGGAGGGGACAACATGGCCCTGATGCATCACAATTTGCACTGGGGAAGCGGGGACGTGGTAGGTGATGCATGAATTACAGTGATGAGTAGCTAGAGTTATTGATGCATCTGGATAAATCGGTGATGACTGGGGGTTGATGCACAATTATGACAGTATGGGCTGCTCTTTTGTATATTATTCCTAGCGCTTTCCGCGCTAGGTTATGTGCTATCCTCACGGCCTTGGAACAATTATTATTGTTCCGTATTCTATATTTGTCGAGCATCTCCTTCTCCCGCATCGACATCTCCAGTTCCCTGTCTTCCATTTCCTCCTCCGATGTCTCCAGTCCGTCATATCCTTCGCGAGATATTGATCTCGCATGACTCGTTTTTTGAGCTCTTAGGAGCTCTTCTTGTAGCAGTTCGGTCTTAATGGGTCGTCGTCTGACCGTGGAAGGACCAGGGGTCCTCCCTTCACTTGTCCTGGCTGGTGATGGGGCATGTCCAGGGCGACGTTGGGGTGTCTGATGCTGACTGACAGTCGGCTCGTCCAGTTGCCGACCGGATACCCTATCTGGTGTGAAGTCTTGATCCATTTAGGGTACCGGTGCCGTTTTTGGGGTGATTTGCGGTGTGTAAGGTTTGATGGTTGATGGGTGGCTGTGCATGGGTTGGTGCTTTGCGAGGGTGTTGGTGCTGAGGGGTCCGTAGTCGCGAAGTTCTCAATAGCTTGAGAACGTAAAAAAATGTAACAGATCGTGCTGTTACGAAGACTCGGTCTTACGGTGCAGTACTACGTTTGACCAAGTCTATTGGTAACGTGGTACTACGGGTGTAAATTGAGCTTCTTGTTACATGTAACGGGTGACTCCTTATGAAGTCACTCCGGTGAAGGTGTAGGTAAATAAGTACAAACATGTCCGTTACATTTTAGTATGTTCAAGAACTTCATGCATAAGAGTTCCATGCTTGATATTGGAAATTGATACCTCATTAACAGGGATTGGAATTTTGAATCTAGAATGAGCAGTTCTACCTCCTTCTAGTAATAATGCAGCAATTCCAGAAGATGCAACACACAATGCAACATGCCCCTGAGATCGAACAGCAGCAGCAATAGTATTACAAACAAATGTTTTTCCACCACCACCTGCACTATGGATAAATAATAATTTCCCCTCATTATTATTAACTGAGCTCATAGCTGACTCAAAGACATTTTTTTGCTCCTCATTAAATAAATTTTGTCTCTCATCAACTATAGCAGCTAGCTCTTGGTGGTTATAATTTAACTGTTCAGCCAAAATAAAATTCCGAGGGATATTTTCCCACATTTCACCAATAGCAGGGCCTTGAGGGATAGGCATAGTGTTACGTCCTGCTAACGCAAGTCAATGAGTCGACAGTAAAGACTCAAGGACACTTAGCAAGGTCTGAAGTCTCCTGGGTCAGGAGGCAGTAGAGGGGGAAAGAGATAAACGATTAAACGTAGCGAATACAAGGGTATGTAGCTACGTTTATATAGACATGTATGTAGTTCTATGACTACGCAATAATGACTATGTCCGTGAGTATAGTAACACATATGGAGTATGATGACTGATACAAGAAGCGAGCTGACTGAGCAGCTGAGTAAGAACAATAGGTGATAGCAAAGATAGAACGGAAACCATGCGGTGGAGAAGTAGATAAGGTGCGCATGATGTATCATCTGATGATGTAGCATATGGCGCATGTCAGATGATGATGGGGTGATGGTGGGAGTAATAGAAGTGTCTATGAATGATACCATCAGTCAGATGTCCAAGTGATGATGATCAAAGAAGGAAGGGATCGTAACACATAGGTGGATAATCTGCAAGTGTTTTGCCAGATTTCATAAGAATTTCATTTATAAGATGTAATCCATAATCATAGATTTGATCATCAGTAAACTCTCGATTTTGGTAATGTGGCATATGCTGTAATTTCTGCCTGAGATCATCACAAATATGATGTTTAAATTGACTCCACAGAGTTTCAGGTTCAGATGGATTACAGTTTTGCAAAATAATTGCAAACAAAGATCGTGTCAGGACTTGTAATTTCTTTTCTTTTCTCTTTTCATTTGTAGTATCACATGACTGATCACGTGACTGATTATGTAAGCAAACCGCGGTTTCACCTCATTGTAAACACATGTAGTTTGTACTTATTATATTCAAAGGCTCTTACCTATGTATATAGTCTTGTTGTTTGTATGATTCGTCTCTCAATCTGATTCTCTTCGGTTTTCCGCTCTAACACAGTGTGAACGCCCGTTGTCAGTCATATTCCCTATTCCTTCCAACGCTGAGTATTCTTGAGAGACCGCACACATTCTTTGTGTTTTAGCGTGTCCTTACAGATCGCAAAGAAGTTCCAGTTTGCATTTCGCCAGCCTCTCGTAAGCACTGAATCCACTCTCTATTGTTACGGCGCTCCCAGGGGGCTTACTCTTTTTCTGACATCATCTACGAACACTTTTCTCTTCAACACATGTTGCACATGTGTTCACCTCATGGACTCCTCATGGGCATCCTCTGACCTACTGCACCTCATGGTTTACTCATTGTCTACAGCATATCTTCCCCTTTAGTATATATTGCTGTAGAATCCCTTAAACATGCATTCTCCTCATGGTCACTGTCTCTTAGTATATATACTCCTTCTGTACATCCTGTAATAGCATCTTGACCTAGGCAATCTACTGCCTTCTATACTCTTACTCAGAACCTGAGCCTAGACCAGCTCAGAGTGACTTGAACTCCTTTGTCATTGGACAGGAGACATCTTGAAACTACTCTCAAGATAGAACCAGAACGAACGACTGACTTGTATCAGTTGTGAAGGCTCACACCCTAACATCTATCACTTTCTAAAAGCCCTCTTGCTAGACAGGCTTCTTGGAATGTATTATGAATTATATTATCAAAAGTACGCAAGTCCACAAAAGACATAGCTCCTGGGACAGCAGTTAACAATAAACGCAAGTAAAATCTTTCACCCTGGGCAGGTGATGCAAAATACATTCGGCCTATAGCTGGTAAACCTCTTTCTCGAGGCTTCCATTTTTTTGACTTATGATATACCCATGTTGCAGGAAAATCCTGATATAATGTATCTCTTGCTTGGGGATATGTTTGGTTGGCTTCAAACCAAGCAGTAAGAGTGGTCTTATTTAAACCCTCTCTTGAAAGTAATTTATTAACAGTATCATCTGGGTTGTAATATATCAACTGTTGGTTTGGTAAATGCACTGCCAAACGGTAAACAGAAGGAGATTCCATATGCATTTTGAACTCAAAAATATGCCAGCATGATTCTATAGCAGAGATATAGCGTGCATCCAAGTATTCTTTAATCTCATCTCTCTGCTGATCATTTGATCTACCAATAATCTCCAATGTAGTTTTATCATAACCCTTATAAATATACTTGTGTATATATTTAACTGCCTCAACAGAAGCACATATTTCCACATTGATATGGCAATTGTATTTTGCACTGAGATATGGATTATAGGGTACAATCCAGCGATTATCATAAGTGAATCTATTTTTCTCAAATGTTTGTCCATTTGCTGGTCTAGCATATTTTGGATATCCATCATCACCATATTCAGTAGTAGGTGTAAATTCCTTAGGAAATTTTTTACTGCATTTTCTATCCACCATACATGGTGCATTAGAATTATGAACACCACATGGCCCATGAACCATAGATGTAGTAACCACATTATATAAAACAGGGTGAGTAACTGGATCAGGAATTTGAGCAGATACAATAGAATCAACATGTGCAGCATCTCTGATTTTATCAGGTGTATCAAGAAAAATTAAGAGATGCATATGGGGTAAACCTTGCTTTTGAAATTCTATTGTATGCACCATGGCTGCAGTACTTCCAAATAAACCATCTTTAATTTCTTTAAGAAGAGCATTTTTTTTTTGTTCAAAAACTCTTGCAACAATATTTGGTCTATCAGAAGCTGTTTGCCTTGTGCCATTAAGCTCATTTTCCTTAAAGAGAGCATCTTTAATCTCATCCCAATTGGGATTAGCAGTCATTGTTAGGAAAATATCAGGTTTTCGAAATCTCCTGCAAATAGCCATTGAATCCTGAAACAACTGATTCATATGTCTCTCACTTCCAATATGTGTAGAAGGTAAAATAACTCTTTGGCCATGATTTCTAAGATTCATATGCTCATCTCTATCACCAATAGCAGCATCTTGAAGACCTTGGTATACATCTGCTCTCAACTCTTTTTGGTGATGTCTACATCAGGAAAAACTACATTCTCTAGCTAGTCATAATTAGTTATAATTTCTGCTAACTATCAGTTTTTATGATTATTGGCTTTTAGGACCTTTTATCTAGGTCCCCAGTACTAACTGGCACTAATTAGAACTAATTATTACTGGTTATATTCCCAAGTATGAAATAGAAAATGAGCAAGTATGCATATGTGTTGGATATGGCTATTTTTGAGCCTGAGAGCCCTCAATTAACATGGTTACCCACTACTAGTCCCCTGCAATTGCCAGTCATGAAAATCTACTGCTAATTTCACCTAATTATCAGGATTTGGCACTAGTTTTACCTAATTATTGGGATTTACAGCTAATTTCATCCCATTATGCCACATTAGCCATAATTTCACATATTATCTCAATCATTATCCAAATACCCAGTAAATGATATTTGATTCGAATGGCATCAGATTCAGATTAGATAACATCAGATTAGATAAGGTGACACCAGGTATCAGTGAGGTAGAAATGAGTGGGGGTTGTGGAATAAATGGACCAGGCATGCATGAAAATAATGACACATAGGGGAGGGGGGCGCTGCCCGTCGCGCTGGAGTTGCACCATTGCGCATGCAGATGACCTAGGTATCGCACAACGGATGAGAATGGGGGAGACATGACGAGGGAGGGGTAGTACATACAGCAAGGATGGGGGCGAGCACCATGGAGATGACGTGCAAGGATGCCGAGGAGCCCCAGGACGTCGTGTTGAGACAGCGAGGGGCATTGGACTGTGGGGTGGATAAATGTCAGTGGGTAACGTACTGGAGGTCACGGTGGCCCATTTCCTATGGTGCCAGCTGTTGGATAAAAAGCCTGAAGGCGTTGAGTGAGCGCATGCATGATTTGAAGATTCAGACATACCAGGTGTGGTTGTCCCCGAGTGTGCCTAGAACTTGAGCAGGTATCCTGACGCTGCGGTGACGGCGGGGGAGAGCGCGCGTGATGAGGAGAAGGTAGCCGTTAGGGCTGTGGGCGTGTTTACGGCGGTGATGGTGTCAGTATAGCTGAGATGGCTGTGGACAGTGCTGAGGTTGTGGATGATGGGGCAGCGGATGCGGGAGCGGCAGCAGAGGAGGAAGGATTAGAGCCATTGGCGCAATAAAGGGCTCGGCGGCGCGTCTATTGACGGCATTGTCGGAATGCGGCCTGCAGGGAAAACGACAAACGTTGGTGAGTTAAAGTCGAGACTCGAAATGCTTGAACACGAGTCACGCGCACGCAAAATTGTCACATGATCTCAGTTCATTTTTTTCTCTCATCACCGAATCGCCGATTATCATGCCTCCTGCCCCCCCAGTCAGCGCTCAACGCTCAACGTTCAATATTCAACCCCCATCTCCACATCACTCAGGAAACCCAGGCCGGTTGGCGATATCAGGTTGGCACACCGCGTTCTATCCCACAGCCTCACTAACTGATCTTCTGCCTTCATTGAGGGCTCCAGCCGCTCCTCTGCTCCCCTCTGGCTCCTATGGATGCCCCATTCCGATTCGATCGCCACCTCAGGGTGCACGGCGCCTGTGCACCCATGGACTCACCACCATGCCCATAACCGACGACGGCGTCGCACCCGCGAACAAAGGAATTGCACCGGGGGACGTAGTGAAAATGGTAAGCGCCTGAATATGAAGCTCGGATCTGACTCATACTCCGTCCCCATGCCTATATACACCAAGGTGTGATTCTCAACGAAGATTGAGTCTCGGACCATCACCTCCCTCCCTCCTGGCCCCGCTTCGAGCGCAGCACTGTGGCTCCTGAATCCCGCTCCCGGCACCAAACCCCCCTCTCCGCGATATCCACACCTGCGGACTGCATTGCCGCCGCAAACGGCACCTTCATGTGGTGCTTCAGCATGCGCCCGCGGGCCATACACCTCGGCAGCTCGCCTTGCGCCCATCTGTGCACTGTGCCCCCTCCTGCTAGCGCTGTCCCTTGCTTACACCCCCATTCGCACGCAGTGTTTGCATGCCGTCAGTAATAGTGGACAATACCGCCCCAAAGGCCGGTCCCCGACACTCCTAGCCGCCCCCTGCCTCTATCAACGGTCGCGGTGCGTCACCCCTGGGGGCTCGCAGGACGATACGACACATGATACATAGAACGTCCGTGGCGCCAGGGGTGATGGGATGACGGCCCAGGGAGCGATGGGGCAGTGACACTGCGCCGTCGGAGTACGAGCCGCTAGCGCCCCCACAGCATGGCACCACCTCAAAACCTCTGGGCTGTCTGGGCCATCTCGTGTATCCGCCCTAGCGACTCAGGCTCACCAAACCAGGGCTTGTGGGGATTATATGGTGGGGACCACTAATCTAACTTATTTATGGGCTACGGGGTGGTAGTGGTGGAGCCGCCGCGCGCCGCGAAGCACGAGATGGTCGCGCCTGGACGCTCTATGTATTTACTTAACTTATTAATAATATTTTGCTTTAACCCCACCTCTCTCTCGCCCCCTGGAATCGAGGCTTTCTCGGTGAGCGCACTGACCCACGAATATAGATGTGGCCATATCAAGGTGATCTCGAGCACTACGTTCATACACTGTGCGAGAGCGCTGGTGTGGAGACGTTGCGGGGTGCACCGCAGCATTGGAGAGGAGTGTGCAGTAGGTGAAATTTTGGAGACTAAATGACGGTCTCATCGAGTAATAATTGATTCTAAAAGGTTCTGATTAGTGTGAGTTATCGAAAATTATCGAAAATTTATAGAGCCATTACTTGGTTTTAGTGAGTAATTGATTATGGCTCGAGTTTCGGTCATTAGCGGCCATTAGTCACAGTTTAGGTGTGATTATCATTGTTATAACAAATTATGTGTAAATTAGCAAATGCAGGTTTTCCTGATGTAATCCATGTTAAATTATTTTGCTTAATTGAAGCCCAAGCATCAACAACATATTGCTGAAAAAGTTTGCCACTCCAAAATAGTGGAGCTTGTTCATCTGGTCGGACATGAAAACGGTATGCATAGTAACACCTTTGACTAACATTTTTACTCCTCATATTACCCTGAGCTCCAGGAAGAGATTCAATCTCTATATGCCATCCATCTTCACCATAAGGAAAGAGTAAAATATAATGGAGTGATGAATAAGAAGGATGCAGATGACTAATTCTTTCCAAGTTCACCCCCACGTAGTCGCAAAATAATATCCCTATGATTAGAAGACTCATTAGAGCCATCTCCTGGAATTATAGCTGCAATTTCATTTGCAGCTGGAAGATTATATCGTCTTTGATCCTGCTTTCGGTCAGCATGTAATCTGACATAAACTGACTGTTGTTCCTCTGGAGGCTTTTCACTCATAATTTGAAATGCCTGTTTATACAGCTGAACATATGGATGGGTTTCATGAATCATAGCTTGCAAATCAGTCATGATCACAGGATTTAAATTCTCATTATTGTTTTGCCGCAATCTAAGTTGCTGCTGAGAATCATGAATATAAATCTGTGCATAAACTGCTTGTTGATCATTCTGAGGTATGGATTATGAAGTTCACCACTGATTTTGAAAGAGTATGGACCTGCAGCCCTTGTTACAGATCGGTCAATCTTAACACCCAAAGATGTGAAAGCAAATGCAGAATTGTACTGTCGAATGTTATTTTTAAACTCATTCGACATTGGACTAATTCCGCATAGCAAATTTTTTAAAGTTATTGGTGCAGGCCTTAATGGTGCAAGGCGGATCTGACCCTGTAAGCAGCAATTACCAAATTTTTTATTACCAAGCGTAGAAGCTGTGAGTTTTTCACTATCAAAATGCAATGCATTACAATGAGAACATTTAATATTCATTGCACCTAGGTGATGTCTTTCAGGAGGCTCTTGATATGGAGCACAACCTTTTGGAATATGATTTTGCTGCCTTATACCATGGGGCTGCTCTACCCTTTGAGCATTCTGAGCCATAGGATTATTCTCAAGTTCATCCTGTATTTGCCCCTGAGCCTGTGCATCAACTCTTTCTCTCTCTCTTTGCAATTGCCACTGTGCCACTATTTCTCTATGATGTGCTTCTCTCTCTCTGTATGCAATTTGACCACGATGTATATTATTTAATGCAGGGTCAGCTTGACCACCGGAAATATTATGATGAGGACCACGTGGCTGACGTGGCCTTCTTTGTAAAGGTGGAGGTGCAGGTGGTACTACAGGTCTAGGATGCTCTAATGGTCTATCCAATGCTGGTGGTAATTGGACTATAGGGATATACCCTAAAAGTCCAGCAACAGGTGGAGGGACATGTGGAGGGACAGGCCCTGAAGACCCAGAAACAGGTGGAGGGACATGCCCTGAAGACCCCGCAACAGGTGGCGGGACATGCCCTGAAGACCCAGCAGCGGGTGGAGGGACATGCTGTTATGTCCTGCTAACGCAAGCCGATGAGTTGACAATAAGGACTCAAGGCACTTAGCAAGGTCTGAGTTGCCTTCTGGGTCAGGAGGCTGTGTTGGCAGTGGAGGAGGCAGATGGGGGGTATTAGATATTATTAGATAGATATGTTGTATGTATTGTAAAATGAGAGACAATCCTCGAATGTAACAACTGGACACGCTTATGTAATCAGTAAAGCGGAGATTATTCTAAGTCAATATCTGAGTGAGCTTGTTATCTCAACACTTCCCCTCAAGCGAAACGAAGGTATGAGCTTGTAAATAGGTAGATATACCTATAATATAAGAGAATGTATTGCTTGATTAACTTGAGATGGTCAAAACGAGTATGAATTTTTGTTGAAGTCGAAATGTCCCGATTTGGACGTTTGGATGCTGACCGATCGTTGGTTGATTCCTCTTGGGTGCTTCCTCAAGGTTCATCTTCTATGGCCATCACGAATAGGTAAGCCAGTCCTCCTAGATGTCCTACTGACCCTCTATCTTCCCTAGGCATGTCTCTTGGATCCCGATCATTGACTCCTTCAGATGCTGGCTCCAAGATAGGTGAGTCTTCCTTGATAGGCTGACTATAGACTTCTGGGGGCCTCCTGGCACGAAAATCGCGACGGATATCCGATTCTGGGTTGGTTGGGGTGTCGCTTTGAGGGCCTATTGGATTAGAAGATATCGGTGGGGTTTTGGGAATGATGGATTTGTGCTTGGACGAAGGTATGTCCATTGCATGGCCGTTTTTTATCCATTTTGGCTGATTGTCGGCGCATTGGAAAGCTGTGATATAGGGCTTTAATTCACGTCTATTGACGTCCGGGGGTTTGTCCGAACGGATCTCGATGGTTTGTCTGGATGGTTTGTGTTGAAGGTAACGCCCGTGACACCGCCGGATGCCAAATATGGTATCCCGCTTGGCGAGCGCGCCAGCGCGACTCTATTTCATTTTTACTCTATTTCATATCGTCTCTACCGTTTCACTTACATCTCGTTTCACCAACATCAATGACGTGGGTTCAACACGCTGTGTTTCACTATTTTCTCTCCCTTATATACTTCACCCTCGTACCTACACACCTCAGTTTGCTCTCACTCGTGTGACGGCATCTGAGGTTAGTTTATTCTATACATATCGACACGGACACTCGACTAACTACATATCCTATATAGCTTCCATTGTCAACAGGTAGCTAATATATTAGTTTGCTCTCACTTGTGTGACGGCATCTGAGCTTCCATTGTCAACAGTTTGGACGAAGATATGTCCGCTGCGCATTCGTTTTCTGGCGGTTTTGGCTGATTTTGGGACCGTTCAAAAGCGGCTTCCAAGGGCTTCAAGTCGTGCCTATTTGCGCGTGGTAATTCGACCACTTTGTTTTCGATGCTTCGGCTGGGGCTGGAGATGTGGGGCATATTCTTCCCCTCGATCTGGACGGTTCGGGGTGCCGGAGGGCGATTCCTACTAAGGTAAACATTCCCTGTAACCGCTCCTGATCATTCTTTTGCCCTACAGGTCCTATCATTTGCGGAATCTTCATCAAAATCTGTATAACGGCCTTCAACCACTTCCAGTTCGGTTTTTCGAGGTTTAGGGTATTCGTCTTGTGTTATATATTCGCATTTTTTAATATAAATTGGTTTGTCTTCTTTCTTGGGTGTGATTTCGCATGGATTCGTGTTTTTCGACAACATCTCGCGCGTGATTGGGATTTCAATATGGATTTCGGGCGGTTTATGTTCGCAATTAGTTTGGTATGTATTTCGACTCTCGGGGGTTCGATCGACGGTGCGCGGCGAGGGTCTTCGAGTGGATAGGGCAGGGGTTTCTTCATGGGGGTATGAGATATCTTGGGGTGTATCCGACTCTTCGACGGTGCCCATTGTTTCCTCTTCCTGTGGTTCCTGACCTTCTTTTTCTCCTCCTCTCCTATAGCATTCCTCATCGCGAACATGCCCAGCGCTCATGCGCGGTTCACTATTCTTTTCTTTCATCTTTTCCTCAGGCTTTTCCTCAGGCTCTTCCCCTCGCTTCTCCAGTATTACCATCGCGTTTTCGGCGCATTTTTCGGCATGCGTGTGGACGGATCACAAGGCAGCCTTGAAATTTTTTATTTTGTTCTCGAACATGTCGGCGAGCCTTGTCCAGAGCTGCGCGGAGGTTTTCTCCCTCCTCGTCTGGAGGAAAGTAACCCTGCTGATTGTTGCATAGATCACTTCTCGAACCATGGCCTCCCTTTGCTCGAAAATATTGATTTTCGTGTAGTGCTCTTCGATTTCATCGTCGTCGAGCAGTTTCGTGGGGTTTCCTTCTAGGACCCACTTCCCATCCACCTCGCGAAGCTCCTCTGGCTTCGGCGCGGTTCCGTACAGATGTCGTTCAAGTCCTTCGTGAGTCAGCAGGTTTATTACCCTTTTCTTGTAAATGACCCAATTTGAACCAGTGTCTTCGAGGTTTGGAATTTCGAGTGATGAAATTGTAGGTTGCCCAGGGCCCATAACCTGTTGGCAGTGGAGGAGGCAGATGGGGGTATTAGATATTATTAGATAGATATGTTGTATGTATTGTAAAATGAGAGACAATCCTCGAATGTAACAACTGGACGCGCTTATGTAATCAGTAAAGCGGAGATTATTCTAAGTCAATATCTGAGTGAGCTTGTTATCTCAACAGGCTGGTAGAGGGGGAAGCTGATAAACGATTAAATGTAGCGAATACAAGAGTATGTAGCTACGTTTATATAGAGTGTGTATAGTACGATGACTATGCAATAATGACAGAGTCCGTGAGTATCATAAGACATATGGAGTATGATGAGTAACAAGAGAAGCATGCTGACTGAGCAGCTGAGTAATGGCAATAGAGATAACAAAGATAGAAACGACGACCATGGGGTAAGAAGTAGATAAGGAGGCGCATGATCTATCATCTGATGATGGAGCGTGTGGAGGGTGTCAGATGATGATGAGAGAAGTGGAAGTGTCTATGAATGATGGTATCAGTCAAGTGACTGATGGATGATGAATGAGAAGCAATGAATCGTAACACATGCCCTGAAGACCCAGCAGCAGGTGGCGGGACATGCCCTGAAGACCCAGCAGCAGGTGGTGGGACATACCCTGAAGACCCAGTAATGGGTGGAGGGACATGCCCTGAAGACCCAGCAATGGGTGGAGGGACATGCCCTGAAGACCCAGCTGCAAACACAGACAAATGACCTGAAGGTCCAGCAATTGGCTCAGAAGGCCCAGCTGCAAGCACAGACAAATGACCCGAAGGCCCAGCAATTGGCTCAGAAGGCCCAGCTGCAAGTGCAGATGCATGACCTGAAGGTCCAGCAGTTGGCTCAGAAGGCCCAGTCACAGCTGTAGAGACAGCTTGAAACCCACCAAAAGGGGGTAATAAAGAAGGAACTGGATACCTCCGTGGTGCATAAATATGATCTGGAATATAAACTTGAGGGATTGAGTCAGCTAACAATGCCCCAAAATTTGGTTGTGGAATATCAGAGATTGGTACTCGACCATGATTGCGATGCTCCTCAGGAGGAGTCATAAGCAATCGGCCAGCACGATCAGCTGAACGAACACCCTCCCGGATATGCTCAGGTGTTATTGGAGACTGAGAAGGATCCCTAAAGCATTTTAATAATTAAAAATTCCATATATATCAGAACAAATCACTCACATTGTATATATTGCACACCCAGACAATAATGTCAAATTTTAAACCTATGCAACAGGCTTCTAATCTCAGATAAATGAAGAATAATCAATCATATAGACAATTAACATTGAATATTACTCACTCTTGACCAATAAAACAATGCAACAGGCTCTAATCCCAGAAATCAATTATATAGCTAACAGAAATTGAATCATAACTCACTTTCAACTGATAAAACAATCAACTAACCCTCAGCACCTCTGGTAATGATGTAGCAGGAGTGGTTTGGCCTGCATCCCCAGATCAGATTATAATCAGCTTATCTGATCTCATATACTGGCTTACAGGATAGATTTCAGTGACTAAAACACCTGTGTAGAGCATGTAAGAGCTATTTTGCAGTGTTAAAACACTATTACTCACAGTTATTTGAGCCAGATGGTAAGAAAAATGAGAGAGGAATGACTGAGGGAAGAGTTGTTGAGTGCGATGTTTCGCTTTTTGGTCACATGACTTGCACTGGTCATGTGAAAAGTGAGTGTGTGAGCATAGCCCATTGAGCTCGCGCGGTTTGTGGGAGACTCTTAAGTATTAGTCATGTTTTCATTTACATCAGCATTTTGTTTATGTCAGCACTTACCAATGGATTTTGATTCACCCGTTCTGGGTTGCTTAGTCATTTTAGTCAGCATTACCAATCGTCGTCCCATATATTATAGATGCTGAGCCTTAATAATTAATATGTAGAGTAGGAAAGTAGAGATGATGGTAAATGCGGGGGTGGGATCTGAAGATCCCACCACCTTTCCACTTTTTGGGTGTGTTTGCGGTCCTCGAGTGGAGTACCTAGATTTTATCTTCTTCAGTTGGGATGTACCATCCATCCCAAGCTCGAATTGGTGGTGGTATACCATGTTCTGCCAGACAACAAAGTACTTTCGACATCTGCTTCAATATATGCTTCTTTGTTCAGCGCATTCCAGATCTGATGATCTAGGTAGTATATGCTGAATGTATAGGCATGGTCTATCCATGCCGGTGGTATCCGGTTTTCTATGAGTAGATGAACTATGTCGTCCTGTGTTATGTTTGCGGAGCATTGCTCTATGGGTATTTGTTTGAGTGTTATGCTGCTCGGTATTTGGTTTATTGGGGAAAACTTGTTCCCCGTTTCCTGTTCCCACTAGGTAATAGCCCCGCAATAGGCCTGTGGTTTTGCCACGAGTATTGCATATTGTTGCATGAAATGCGCCTTTGGTATTGTGCTGTTGCTGTTCTTTTCTAATGTTCAAGGGCCTAGGGCCTTCGCTATGAGATAGTCGATGATATGCTGCGAGGCTTGTGGCCAAAACCAACCACAAAACCACAAGTACCTAGATAAGGTCTTGTGGATGCGAGTGTTGTCCGAAATCAGAGACTTCCTAGCCCAACTGTGGTGAGATCAACGCGAGGGCTCTGCCCTAAAAGAGTGTTGCATGTGAATCATGCAAAGTGCGAACTGGAGGGTGAAGACTTTTCTTGTTGATCATGGTAGCTACCAAGCTCTCTAAATATCGGAGCTAAACAGCCATGAGGTACAGTAAATAGGTAAGTAAACTATGTAATGGAATATGATAAGGATGCGAAGACTGTTGAGCGGCACCCCTAGGGCACAGTGGAACTGGTCTACTTACTTGGAGAGTGGTTGAGCTTACACAGTGGGTGTTGAGAGCAGAAAGAGTTGTATTACTCTCTTATTCAGAGAGGTCTTATATACTACTAGAGTGTGCACAGACCATGTGGCTGTGCTAAAGTCCTAACTCCTATCTATGATCTAATCTACTGATAAGATAAGATAAGGTTTATCTAGGGTGCTTATATAGACACCGGATTATGTTACAGTTAGAGCATTGAAGTTTAACACTCCCCCTCGCTTAGAACAGCGGATGCAAATAACATCCGTTGCAGGAGCTATAAGCGATACTTCAAACTTCAAGACGAGTAAAACTCAAGTCCCAGTTGAGGTACAAATAATTTGAATTTGATATGGCCCAGACTTTTGGTAAAAATGTCTGCAGGGTTTATATCTCCTTCAGTGAAAAGTATAGTGACTTTTCCTTCGTCATAACATTCTCGAATGTAATGGTGACAGATATCAATATGTTTGGTTCGTCATTCTTGAACCGGATTTGAACCAATGAAAATTGATCCAGCATTATCACCGACAATTGGTATTTTGTCAAGTTTGATTCCGAGTTCTCCAAAGAGAGATCGTAACCAAACTATCTGTCGACAAGTGTCAGACATAGCAATGTATTCTGCTTCGGTAGATGATTGAGCGATTGTTTTTTGTAATCTGGACGTCCAAGTCACAGCACCAGAAGCAAGGCTTACAAAGAAACCAGTGGTAGATTTCCGAGTATTAGGATCTGAGGCCCAGTCGGAATCTGTATGAGCGATTAAGCCTTCGCCCGAATCTCCATTATAATTCAGGGAGTAATCCTGAGTGCCAGCTAGATAGCGGCAAATGTAGAGTGCCTTGTCCAGGTGCTCTTGTGTAGGATTTGCGCTCATTTGTGACATTTTAATCACAGCAAAGGCAATATCAGGACGAGTTCCTAACATGAGATAAAGCAGAGATCCTATTATGGATTGGAATTTGTTTCAAAGGATATGATCTATTGATCCCAGATTTCTCTTGGGTAGATATTTGTATGGTAGAGGAGTTTTAGCGGCGCGTGCATTAAGCATTCCAAAGCGCTCTAATACTTTAACCAGATAAGTTTTCTGGTCAAGTTTGATCTGGTTTTTCTTTCGCCAGATGCGCATTCCGAGGAATTCTTTAGCGTCGCCTAAGTCCCTGCATTCCCATTGTTGCATGAATTCTGCTTTTTTCTTGATTACATACGACCGATTAGGCCCCAAGAATAAGGCGTCATCAACATAGACTATCGCAATGACAATCTGGTTTGAAGATGATCAGTGAATGAAGATGCCTGCATCTGAAAGAGTGCGTTGAAAGCCCATTTCTTTCATTGACGCAACGAGAGCTCTCCACCATTCAAGAGCTGCTTGTTTCAGACCATCTAAGGCACGTTTGAGACGCAGGACTTTGCGCTCATGGCCTTTTCGGACGAAGCCTTCTGGTTGGTGCATGTATATTTCAATGTCTAGTGCCATAAAGGAAGGCAGTTCGAACGTCAAGTGATAGAATGACCCAATGTTTCAGGGCAGCTGTGGTGATCATAAGACGCACAGATTCATATCGCACAACCGGAGAGAATAATTCATCGAAGTCAACACCTTTGACTTGTGAATATCCCTTGGCTACAAGACGAGCTTTCTTTCGACCGTCAGATTTGACATTGAAAACCCAGCGATTGCAAATCGCTTTTCGTCCTTTGGGTAAATCACAAATTTCATATACGTCGTGACTTTTGAGGGAGTCTAATTCCTCTTCGCAGGCATTCATCCACTCTTTTTGTAGCTTTTTATCAAGCTTAAAGATGTCTCGGAAGTGAGTAGGAACTTTGTCTTTGACAGGTACTGCTTTGGATAGTAAAAATTCCATTATAGCTCCCCCTCCTCCTGTACAATTTGTAGAAGATGTAATTCTTCTTCATCAGTGGAGGGATAATCAGGAAGGTCTCTTTCGGGACCTTTCTCCACATTTTTATGCCAGTATCGTTTACTAGCAATATCTCGTTCTATTTCAGAAGGAAGTTTCTTTTCTCCGTAGATGTTTCCTGGACGGTTAGGCACTATCTTTCAACGTGTGCTTTGTCTAGGTAATTTGTTCCATTCATCCTGATCTTCGCAGTTTGGTGTGAACATGCAGGTGTAAGGTTCAGGAGAATGACCTCACATAGGAGATCCTGGTGGAATGGGAGAATGTACTTCTTCCTCTGGTTCTTCTTCAACCGTGGGAGCCTGTTATGTCCTGCTAACGCAAGTCAATGAGTCGACAGTAAAGACTCAGGGACACTTAGCAAGGTCTGAAGTCTCCTGGGTCAGGAGGCAGTAGAGGGGGGAATTGATAAACGATTAAACGTAGTGAATACAGGAGTATGTAGCTACGTTTATATACAAGTGAAGTAGTTCAATGACTATGCACTAGTGACTAAGTCTGTGAGTATGGTAAGACATATGGGGGATGATGACTGATACAAGAAGCAAGCTGACTGAGCAGCTGAGTAAGAACAATGGAAGATAACAAAGATAGAACAGAGACCATGCGGTATAGAAGTAGATAAGGTGCGCATGATGTATCATCTGATGATGGAGCATATGGCTGAGTGTTAGATGATGATGGAGGAAGTAGAAGCGTCTATGAATGATGGTATCAGTCAAGTGACTGATGAGTGATGAATGAGAAGCAATGAATCGTAACATGACCTTCCCTCCAGGGGTTTCGTCCCGAAACCTAGACCAACAACTTGTTATCGTACAACAGCTTACCCAACTCCTGTTTCTTATACGCCGTAAAATACTCCACGCCTTTCTGAGTGATGAAGACGGCTTCGTTCGGCGGGCCTCGAACCCAATATTTGAATGGGTGTCCACAGTACATGTGGGTGCCATTGTGTGGATCGGTGGGGATGAATGTCTTGGGTATTCTGACAGTGCATGACCGGTGTAACGGAAGGACCCCTATGGGAATGGATGTGGGTGGTGTCAAGGGTAGGCTGCTGGGACCTGCGACGACATCTTCTTGTACGGGGGAGGTTTGTATTGGAGAGATCGGTGAGCTAGGTGAATCGGAGTGAGTGTTGATCTCTGGTGATGGAGGAGGGGGGATGACAGGAAGATGATACTCCGGATGGGTTTCTGAGGGATTGATAGGGACACCCCATTCGTTGATCGACATTTGTTGACGCAGAGCAGTCATATCTCCTTCCATGAGGTCGGGGGCGTAATGGGTCAGTACTCATTGAATATGACCATGTAACTCCTTTTCGTAGTCAAGCAGGCTCTGTCGTAAATTGTGGAGTTGGATTCGTTGATCGCAGAGGGGCGATAGCATGGCAACGTTGTTGGTTGATAAAGTGCATTGGACATTGTCTAGTGCCTTGGTCCATTTGTTGATGGTACATAGAAGGAAGGGGGTATTGTGGAGGAGTTCAAGGGTGGGGAAGAGGGCGGAGATGGCCAAGGCAGGCTGAGTGGTGGGGATAGACATGGTGGAGAATATGGTTTGTAAGTGGAATGCAATTTAAAAGATGTGGGGGTAAAGTAAGATGGTTGAAACGAGTGTCGTATTTATCGTGGTGTGTTGGGGTGACGGCGGTAGAGGTCTTTAACCAGATCCGCGGAGTGTTTGAGGTTTGCGTGGACTTCCCAGGTGTTTTCTTCTTCCAGATACCCTTTCCAATGGACGAAGAATAGAAGTCTTCCATTCTTCTTTTTGACCTTTTGGATGCTTTCTACTTCGTATTCTTCTGATCCTTCGATGACATCAGGTGGTGGAGGTGATGGCTTCTGTTGTGATTCGAAGCGTGCTGTCTTGATCGGTGTTAATAGGTTCTCATTGAATACCGGGTGGATGAGCATCCAGTTGGTGGGGAGCTTGAGTTTGTAGGCACTGTGGCCTACCTTTTCAATGACTTTGAATGGTCCTAATCGTCATTCTGATAACTTCTTGGATGGCCTGGTGGTTGTGATATTTTTGGCTTCTAAAAACACCTTGTTACCGGGTTTGAGATTAAGCGAGTCCTTCTTGTGACGATCATATTGTTTCTTCATTCGTTTGGCTGATGCTTCTAAGGCGGTGATAGCTTTCTTCCGACTTCTTCAATGCGTGATGCAAATTTTTGAGCGGCTTCATTCTTTACCGGTTCCATGGAGATGTCGCCTTTCCATGGATGTCGGCCATAGTTCAGGAAGAACGGAGTTTGTCTGGTACTAGAGTGGATCTTATCATTGTACTGGAATTCTAGAATTGATAGCCACGAGGCCCAATCGTCCTGATCATAATTGCAAAAGATCTGAAGGAACTGTTTGACGTCTTGGTTGATACGTTCTGTTTGTCCATCTGTCTGCAGGTGATAAGCCGTTGATAAATTCCGTTTGATCCCTAAGAGGGTGACTTCTGATTCTATGTGTGGGTGGTTTCTGATGCGTTGTTCCAGATCTTCGTTGCCGAATTCAGTGAGAGCTGAGATGTAAATTTCCGATGTGTCCAGAATCACCTCCTCTTCAGGTAGTTCTTCTCTGAAGAACCATATGCCAAAGTCCGAAATTTCATTGTCTTCCTCCATTTCTGAAGGAATACCAAACCCATGATTCTTGAACATCATGACCTCTTCTTCTTCGGTGTCTTCTTTGTACCACTCCAGTCGTGAGAGGATGTCCGCTTTTGTGTTTGTTTTTCCAGGTATGTGCCGCATTTCGAAATCGTAGTCTTGAAGCTTTAAGTACCATCACATTTGTCGACTGTTCAATTGTTGTGCTTTCCTGAAGTATGTTAGGTTCTTGTGGTCCGTTAATAGTTCAAATGGTTCTTGTGCATCCACCAGATATTGTCGCCAAATGCGCAGGGCTTCCATGATGGACAGCAGTTCCTTGTCATAGATTTCGTATCACCGTTGTGTTGGGTTCATTACTTTGGACATGAAGGCGATAGGGTGCCATTTACCATCCTGTTCTTGAGAGAGCACACCTCCTATAGCATATCCTGATGCGTCTGTTTCGACCCTGAAGCGTCCCTTGGACCTAGGGAGTGCCAGTATTGGTTCGAGCATATTGCCGATTTCAGACTTTCAAATGCAACCTCTTGTTCTGGTGTCCAAGACCATTCATTAGACCCTGTGAGGCGCGTGAGAGGTGCAGCCATTTTTCCATAATCCTTGATGAAGCGGCAGTAAAAATTTGCGAAGCCTAGGAATTTCTGAATGCCTTTCTTGTTTTCCGGACGTTTCCAAGTCTGGGTGACTTCGATCTTTTCCTGCTCCATGCGGACCTTCCCATTGCCAACAATAACACCTAGAAATGGTACTTCAGGGACTTCAAATAAGCATTTACTGGCCTTAAATGAGATCCCATTGGTGCGTGCAATTTCCATGACTTCAATGCTGCATTCTCTGAGTTGGTCCTTGTCTTTGGCATAGATGATAATGTCATCGATGTATATGATCATTTTCCCTTGACGAATTAAATCCTTGAATATATCCGCCATCCATTGACAGAATGAACTTGGGGAGTTGCAGAGTCCAAAGAACATGACCCGTGGTTCAAATAATCCATGTGGTGTCAAGAATGCTGCCTTCCATTCGTGGTAAAGTGCGATGCGCAAGTTGTTGTATCCCCAGATTAGATCTAACTTGGTAAGAAAATTTGCGTCTTTCAGTTTGTCGATGATGTCGTTAATCAGAGGTAGGGGGAATTTGTCCTTAATCGTCCACTTGTTTAGCTCTCTATAGTCCTGTACCAATCGTTTGGATCCATCTTTCTTGTTGATGAAGAAGCATGGTGATGCGTATGGACTCTTGGATGGGACTATCCGTTCCGAGGCTAGATTCTCTTCTAGGAATTTGTCCATTTCTTCCATCTCTGCAGCTGTCATTGGATACAATTTGGCTGGTAATTCGTCTGGTGCATCTGGTTTCAGGTTAATCTCGTGGTCATGTTTCCTGTATGGTGGGAGTGTGTCAAAGGTCTTTTTCTCGAATCGATCCTTCCAAGTCATGAGGTACTTTGGGAGTTTTAGATCCGTGACTGTGTCTGTTGACCGAACTTTAGCCTTGGGTAGTGCACTGACACTTACTTGGGCACATTCTGGGGGGCAGTCTGGGAATTGGATCTTGCCAGTCTTCCAGTTGATGAAGGGATTGTGTTTGTGTAACCATTCATGTCTGATGAAGAGATCTTTTTTGCCTAAGTCCGCTACCAGTGCTGTTGCTTCTTCCTTGTGATCACCAATCTGCATCTGGAACCTGACACTTTTGGTGATTAATTTGTCCGCATTGAGAGAACCATCCGCATAAATGCCCGAATAGGAGTGGGTAAATCAACCGTGGGGAGTTTTTCTGCTTCCACCAGTCACTGATTGACTGCCAAATGGGTGCATCCGCTGTCCAGGAGTGCATCGAGTTTAGCTTTTCGTTTGTCCGTGGTTATAACCTTGACTGTGACCATTGTTTTGTCCTTTTTAGTTTTGAGTGTGGCAAGATGCAGAGTTGCAAGCTCAGGTGCACTAGTTCGTCGTTGGGGAATCATGTATTTGTTATTCTTCGGTGGTGGTACAGATTTAGAATGATTCGACGAACCCTTGGGTCGAGACTTTGTGCTCAGTCTGACCCTTCCTGAAAACCCTTCTTTTCATCGTCATCTCCCTTAACCGTTTTACCTTCATCGTTGCTTTCATCATCATCAAGGACCCTGAATTTACCCTTGATTACCATCCCTGAACTCCGGCATTCTTTTGCCATGTGTCCCTCCTTGTTGCATTTCCAGCATTTCATCCCTGTCCTGATCTTGATTTTGATGTTTGTCTTCTTCTTTTGGCATTTGCACGCAAAGTGACCGTAGTTGTTGCAATTGAAACATTTGGGTCTTCCTGCTGCGTTCCAGTTGGCTGCATTGATGTTGGTTTCTTCCACTTGTCCAATATCCATGGGGCGTCCTTTGCCACCATAGGTGACACCTGTACCATCATGTCGGTCTCCTGATGTGGATGCGCGTTGTACTCCTTTCCAAATGAGGTTGAGTTCTTCCTCAATGTTGCCATATGTGAGGATCGCTTTCTTCCAGTCGTCATAGGATGATGGGGCTGCACCTCCATTCTGGACATGGCATTTGTCAATGATTGAGTTCTTGGTGTTTCGTTGAATCAAGAAGATGGCTTGCTCATCTGAAACTTGCCCAATGTGTTTTTGTGCGTCGAAGTCTGCAATCCATTCTTTGACTGATTGAGATCCTTGTGTCATTACCCTAATTCGGTTTTCTGCCAGTATTTGTCATTGTCCGTGGAAGAATTGTCTAGTGATTTCGGGTACAAACTCCTTCCATGTGCCAAAATTGTTTGTTTTCATTGCCGCATCTGTCTTCATTGCTAGTGTTTAAAAGTCCGGTCAGGTCCGGTTATTTGCCTAATTTGGAAAAGACCGTGACCGTGACCGGTTACATCATCACCCAAAAAGGAAAAAGACCGGACCATGACCAGTTACCGGTCACAATTATTTCAAGCTTGTTTGAAGACCATCGGTCACGCAAAGACCGGTGTGACCGGTCATAACCAGTCCTAACCGGTCGTGACCGGTCATAACCAGTCCTAACCGGTCGTGACCGGTCATAACCAGTCCTAACTGGTCGTGACCGGTCATAACCAGTCCTAACCGGTCGTGACCGGTCATAACCAGTCCTAACCGGTCGTGACCGTCATAACCAGTCCTAACCGGTCGTGACCGATAATTTTACCATATATGGATGTCACACAGGGTCCGCAACAGAATATTTCATGTGTAAAAGTGAAATATCTATGTAAAAAGCAGCTCTCAGAGCCATTTTTGATGGTTTTTGATGGTATTTTGGGGTGTTTGGTGGGTGCGCATGTGGCTGTGCAATAACTGGTCTATAACCGGTTATGACCGGTCACACAGGCTGTCACAATCCAGGAAGACCGGACCTTGCGCACCCCAAAATCAAAAAGACCGGACCTGCGGTCACTGTGTGACCGGTCATTTTTCGGTCACGGTCCGGTTCGGTCACGGTCACATGGACCGGACCTTTAAACACTATTCATTGCCACCCAGTTCTTGGCCCTCTTGTAACATCTAGAGAGCGCGGCTGAAATCTTCTTTTCATCCGTGTCCAGGACAGCGTTCCCTCTGATGTAAAGTTGCATGCGACGCCACCAACCGTCAAAAAGGCTGCAATCCCTGTCGAACATGCCGGGGTCTGCGATTCCATTGTCGTTGCGCTTAGGGGTCGTTGTTTCTGTAGCCATTGTTCCGTCCGTTCGTCCTCATCGTCTGAGGGGATAGGGGGAGTGGGGTCTCGATATTCAGTGAAGGAAGCTGAACGCTCTGGTTGGATGGGCCCGACTGGCTGAACAGTATTGGTTCGCTCTGAACTGAAGGTTCCGAGTCAAAAAATGTATATTTTTTCAAGACTCAGTATATTACCCCGGGATCTTATGTCGGAAAATAAGCTCTATTATCGCACTCATTCCCGGTGTTGGAGTTCGAAAAGTTATGTTTTGCGGCCAATTTGGTGGCCATTGCTGGCCACTGAGTTCGAATCTTATTCCGCCCAATTTGTGACTGGTATTCAACCTGAACAGCGCTGGGTGATATATCTTTCCTTTGAACACACATAGATAACGGGTATTTGTGCTTTTGAGCACAACCGGAAGGATCTTCCAGGTGAGTTATCTCTTTTCCCTAGTTTCTTATTGATTTCTAATGCTATAATTTTGACGCGATGCACACTGTCGCCTTGCCTACCCATGTGCCCGTAATGTGCCCACTTGCGGTTCACTTACCTACCAGATACTCACTCATCTAGGCGCCCCACAGCCGCTCACAAACAAAAACAACGATCACGAATGAATTAATGGTGGCTCGCACATGGCACATGAACGTTTGAGCGGCTAAATTCTAATGCTTGTGCACCATTCATCGCCCACTGCCAGCAGCCCCAAACCCATCTCCGGCCCCAAAAGAACGTGAACGACAGCCTATAAACGACAACAAACGACACATACATGACATCCGCCTGCACGCCTTATCCCTGGGTTACCCATAGGCGACAACCATGATAATCAATAACTTCCGCCCCTGCAAATGAAAATTCGCAAGCCGTCGCCGCACGTCTACACACATAACTATACGTAGGTGCCTGCCTCCCCCTTTCGTTTGTGAGAGGGCTGGGATGGAACTATTTGTTTTGCCCACCCAGGACCACTTCACCTACCCCCTACACCCTCGCAGCGTTGTTCGCCGTGTTAATTTACATGCGCAATGATGCTGCGAGGCGAAATAGGAAGTAGGAGGTGAGGAACCTGCGGTCTGCTGACAGACTCAAATTAAACAGGCTGTATTGCTCATTCCCAAGACGATTGCGCTCGTGATCAAACATCTCCACCTCCACTCGTCCCTGGAAATGCCGACGTGCATGTCCTTTTCGTCAGCACATCTTGAATGCAGGCTGAAAACAGTGTGTATCCCCACCAAGTATGTTACTCTTTACTAATATCAACATGTACAGCAAGCTCAATGACATCCGAGGCGGCAAATCCCATGTGCGTAGCGATAGACTCTGGAGTACGACAATGTTGTAATGGGTAAGATCTCGCTCTGGTACGCACCATAAATCCTGCTGCACTTGCCTTGCACGCAGCAGCGTATCCATACCTGTGGCGGGTCGCAAGGGGGCGGGGGTGATCGCAGGACGAGTATGGATCATATACGTACGAGAGCATGCAGAACGTAGGTGCGTGGCATGGGATACCAGGCCCTCGTGTACGGTAAAGGATACTTAGTACGAGTATACTACCGGCGCCAACCCGCAGAACGCAGTGCGTCAGTCTCCTCATCTATGTCCTCATGTATGTACTACTACCCCATTTTCTCATGCAATCCAGCTTGTTTGACATGCCGTTCTACCTGTTTGCCAACACGCCAACTTCCCACTCTCTCGCAAACGGAGGTTGAACTGGCCACTCCGCATTCGTTGATGTTCTCCGAGTCGCCACCCTGCTCTCCCGCGGGTGAGAGTGTCAGTACCACTGTCCCATTCTGGCACCTCCAACCCTCAATAGTCCCCTGTTCGCTCATTGCATATATATTATGTATATATCGCACACCTTTGAGATTGTATATGTGAGTTTATATAACCTATTTAAAAAGGAAAAAGAAATTGACTCGGACATGCCGTGCTTACAGCAATGGCCCTCAACCTCAAGTGTATTGAGGTGAGGACAGCGCTTCCTGAGGCGGTTGGAACCCTGATGCGAGGCTGTGGGAGTACGGGGGGTAGTGACTGGGGAGCGGGGGACGGAGGTGTATTGGCTAGTTGCTGGTGTGGGATGGGACTGACGATATGCGGCGTATTCGTCTTCTGGTTCTGCCGTGGTTGATTCTTCTTTGACGAGGGGCACGACCCGTGAGCTGTGGGTTGTGGGGTGGGAAGTGTGATGCGATCTGTGGCTACTCCCTTCTCTTCTCGAAGACGACGACTGTCCTGAATGATGCGAGTGACTTCTTCTTGTTCCTTCGCCCGACGAATGTTTCTCCTGATGTCAGCTAATCTTTCGTCGTGGAGTTTCTCAAATGTCTGATGCTGTTTGTGGAGGTTAATCCACTCCTTCTTTGTTGATCCTTTCGGCTGTTTGTGGAGGTTAATCCACTCCTTCTTTGTTGATCCTTTCGATGTCCTGTGATACCTATTGCATGCGACAGTCGCTTCATCACCTAGTCTTTGTAGTTCGAGTTCCGATGCTGTTACTGGCAATGAGCCCCTATATGGAGTGATATACTCCCAACTGTGATTGATATCGGTGTTGTCCCTATCCCTAGGGGTTGTCCTGTTTCGTTGCAGGGTTGCCTGGTGACCCTAGACATTTAATCGAATGTTACGTCCTGCTAATGCAAGTCAATGAGTCGACAGTAGAGACTCAGGGTGTAACGGGCGTATTTGTAACTATGTACCAACACCTTTACCAAGGGTGACTTACATAAGGAGTCACCCGTGACTAGTAACACTTAAGCTTATTTTTCACTACCGTAGTACAATGTTCACCAATAGACTGGTCTAACGTAGTGCTGCATTGTGAGATAAGTCTTTGTAACAATATTAATTGTTACACTTTTTTATGTTCTCAAGCTATTGAGAACTTTGCGACTACGGAGCCCACCAGCACCAACACCCTCGTGGAACAACCACACAGCCACCCATCAACCCATCAAACTTTAACCACCGGTAATCACCACCGAAACGGCGCCAACACCCCGAATGGATCAGAACCCAATACCAGAAAGGGTATCCGGCCGGCAAACGCAAGAGCCGACTGGCAGTCGACATCAAACACCACAACGACGGGTGGGACATGCCATGTCACCAACCAGAGATGCTGGATAGACACGAATAAGGAACGATAACAATCGTTCCAAAGCAATCAAGATGGTGCACAACCTGACTCGACATGACCACGGAATCACATATGAACGAGATGACTTCACATGGATGGAGGAATATGTGGAAACATACTTCGAACACCTGAGGAGGGCATGCGAAATACTGGTGGAAAAGAACGAGGAGCGCTGCCAGTCCCGACAAACATCGAGAATACCTTCTCGAGAAACAACACCAGAACCCAATCCAGTGGGTATCAAAGTACCGCGACCGAGAACGGTCGAAAGTAGCGTGCAGGAAAATATGCCAGCACCAGAACTCAGGAGTAGATACACTCCCGACTACGCAATAGAGAAGGCTGAGGAGCAATTATTTGCCCCCAGACAGAGGGATGAACCCGAAAAAGAATATGTCCAAAGACAAAAAGCAGCAAGAAGGATTGAAGAAACTTCACGCCGGACGATACCGTCCGGACCTGCACAACGAATACCGATGGCAGAGAAATTCTCTGACAGGAAGGTATACCAACAATGGCGAAACGAAGAACTCGCCAAACATGGGAGCTTGAAATATGATGATCAAGGAATCATCTTCATAGCAACCCAACCAGGAGAACCAGCAAGACCAGTTGATAGAACAGAATATATGGCATCGACAACCGGCGATAACAGAGGAACGAACACTCGTCCAACCATAAGAATAGATGATCAAAATCGTCAATCCATAACAAATGATAGAACTTCAGAGAGAAACGAAAGAAGGAGTGTCAAGGGATACTCCATGCCTAGGGCAACAACACTGGTGAGACAAAACACGCCAGGAATAGCCGAAGCCACAGAAAACCACCACTTAACAATGCATGAGAGATTACTCACTCTCATACATGAACGACTTGACGTAAAGCTAACAATACCGGAAGGTTGTAAGCTAAGGAAAGCCGACGGACAAAACATCGGCAAATATAAAGGAGGCCCCAAGTTTAGCGACTTGGAGGAATGGCTAACAAGCCTCGTAATATACCTCGAAGCTAGCATGCTTGGAGGATATGAACGGGATCACGAGCGTTTGCTCGCGATATCGGAATTCATTGGAGGAGAAGCAAAGAAGTGGTTCACAAGGCATGTGATCCACACAAACCGGACCCAGAGGAATTGGACATTCGAAGACGTCGTAATAGGACTATACGACCACTTTGTACACATGTCCACTATGCAGGCAGCAGGATGTGAGAGAGGAATTTATGACTGTGCGTTATAGACCGGAGACAGGAATACAAGGGTATTATGATACCCTATTAGACCATGCCCAAAACATGGCGGTATATCCGGACCAGTTTACAATACTGGAAAGATTCCTCAACGGAATCACATCGCAAATGAGATATGAGTTGTTAACTCATAGTAGACTATCGCCTGAAGTCAACACGATAGATGGTCTTGTGATCCTTATTAGTTTTATTAGTTCTATTATGAGTCAATATTTTTGACTCGTAATTCTTATACAGTTTGTTGTCCGTATTCGTTTTTGCTTTGCGGGCATAATGTTCCGCAGTTTTTTCCACGAAGTCATCTATCGTGTTGACTTCAGGCGATAGTCTACTATGAGTTAACAACTCATATCTCATTTGCGATGTGATTCCGTTGAGGAATCTTTCCAGTATTGTAAACTGGTCCGGATATACCGCCATGTTTTGGGCATGGTCTAATAGGGTATCATAATACCCTTGTATTCCTGTCTCCGGTCTATAACGCACAGTCATAAATTCCTCTCTCACATCCTGCTGCCTGCATAGTGGACATGTGTACAAAGTGGTCGTATAGTCCTATTACGACGTCTTCGAATGTCCAATTCCTCTGGGTCCAGTTTGTGTGGATCACATGCCTTGTGAACCACTTCTTTGCTTCTCCTCCAATGAATTCCGATATCGCGAGCAAACGCTCGCGATCCCGTTCATATCCTCCAAGCATGCTAGCTTCGAGGTATATTACGAGGCTTGTTAGCCATTCCTCCAAGTCGCTAAACTTGGGGCCTCCTTTATATTTGCCGATGTTTTGTCCGTCGGCTTTCCTTAGCTTACAACCTTCCGGTATTGTTAGCTTTACGTCAAGTCGTTCATGTATGAGAGTGAGTAATCTCTCATGCATTGTTAAGTGGTGGTTTTCTGTGGCTTCGGCTATTCCTGGCGTGTTTTGTCTCACCAGTGTTGTTGCCCTAGGCATGGAGTATCCCTTGACACTCCTTCTTTCGTTTCTCTCTGAAGTTCTATCATTTGTTATGGATTGACGATTTTGATCATCTATTCTTATGGTTGGACGAGTGTTCGTTCCTCTGTTATCGCCGGTTGTCGATGCCATATATTCTGTTCTATCAACTGGTCTTGCTGGTTCTCCTGGTTGGGTTGCTATGAAGATGATTCCTTGATCATCATATTTCAAGCTCCCATGTTTGGCGAGTTCTTCGTTTTGCCATTGTTGGTATACCTTCCTGTCAGAGAATTTCTCTGCCATCGGTATTCGTTGTGCAGGTCCGGACGGTATCGTCCGGCGTGAAGTTTCTTCAATCCTTCTTGCTGCTTTTTGTCTTTGGACATATTCTTTTTCGGGTTCATCCCTCTGTCTGGGGGCAAATAATTGCTCCTCAGCCTTCTCTATTGCGTAGTCGGGAGTGTATCTACTCCTGAGTTCTGGTGCTGGCATATTTTCCTGCACGCTACTTTCGACCGTTCTCGGTCGCGGTACTTTGATACCCACTGGATTGGGTTCTGGTGTTGTTTCTCGAGAAGGTATTCTCGATGTTTGTCGGGACTGGCAGCGCTCCTCGTTCTTTTCCACCAGTATTTCGCATGCCCTCCTCAGGTGTTCGAAGTATGTTTCCACATATTCCTCCATCCATGTGAAGTCATCTCGTTCATATGTGATTCCGTGGTCATGTCGAGTCAGGTTGTGCACCATCTTGATTGCTTTGGAACGATTGTTATCGTTCCTTATTCTGTGTCTATCCAGCATCTCTGGTTGGTGACATGGCATGTCCCACCCGTCGTTGTGGTGTTTGATGTCGACTGCCAGTCGGCTCTTGCGTTTGCCGGCCGGATACCCTTTCTGGTATTGGGTTCTGATCCATTTGGGGTGTTGGCGCCATTTCGGTGGTGATTACCGGTGGTTAAAGTTTGATGGGTTGATGGGTGGCTGTGTGGTTGTTCCGCGAGGGTGTTGGTGCTGGTGGGCTCCGTAGTCGCAAAGTTCTCAATAGCTTGAGAACATAAAAAAGTGTAACAATTAATATTGTTACAAAGACTTATCTCACAATGCAGCACTACGTTAGACCAGTCTATTGGTGAACATTGTACTACGGTAGTGAAAAATAAGCTTAAGTGTTACTAGTCACGGGTGACTCCTTATGTAAGTCACCCTTGGTAAAGGTGTTGGTACATAGTTACAAATACGCCTGTTACAATTGGCCCCTCATTGATCGGACACTCCTAAAGGTCCCTAATAAGGTCCAAGTTAGATGACAGGGCTACCTGTCCCTGATCTTGAGTTATAGACCATGCATTTCAGGGGGTATGAGGAGCACATGTCATTGCAGGGCAAGTTCTGCACCAAATCGGGTCAATGAGGGGCTGATCTAACATTACACTGGGTGCAGGGCATTATACCCGTGCAGTAATATTATATAAGCATCTTGATGGTATTCCTAAAGTTAGTAAGATATTTTATCAGAAAGTATCTTATAAGAACTCAATGAACTACTTGAATACCCAGATCTTTAATTGATAAGAATATGTTATATATTCTTATCATATCACACATTATAATGTCAAGATTCTTGTTAAATACTCTCAGGATGTCAAAAATATAGTATCAAGTCAGATACTTAATATATCCTCCAAATATCTTATGATATATATTAAATTGGTATGTTGAATGAATTCTAGATACTCAATTAATACTGCTCATTATATTGCCAGAAAATGCTCAATATATCATTAGTCTGGTATGTTGATGGTATAACATATTGGATTAATATATTAACTGTATTTTGATAAAATTTTACCAAAATAAAAATAGCAATTCTCATTTACAATATGAGAATGGTATATTATTAGTAATATAAATGTTGTACCTCATACCACCTAAGTGATTAGTACATTAAACTAGCCGTGACCCGTGCTACGCACGGGGGGATGTCAAATTTCGGCCGTCGAATTTCATTTCAATGGCACAGCTGCACAGATTGAGAGGTGAGTCAAAAATTAGTAGGATCTTCATTATATGATGTATGTACTATGTCGGCGTAGAATAGACTCTACAATTGATTACATATAGCATGGGCCCTCTGAAAATTCAATTGCCAGCTGGTGTAGAGCCATTCGAATTTATGCTCAACCTGGGACGCTTAGCAGGAGGTGCTGGGCTTGGGCTTGGACTGAAGCTATAGCCCAGCTTTCGAGTTGCACGGTTGGTAGGTGAGGGGGTTACTGATTCAGATGGTGTTGTATAAGATGTCAAAATGTAAGACAAAGTTGGTAGTAAGAGACATACCGTTTTCTTTCGCTGTTTTTGCAGCTGGCGCAACTGCTGTTGGTGTATAATAGCCAAGTGTGGCAATAACTTCAATAAGAAAGCGCTCAATCTTGCCAGCCTTGCCATCCTTTGGTGCCCCAATGACCACATCAGCAAGATGCCCATCAAGAGAGACATACCGATGGTCAAATGGGACTGGCTTGTTACCAGACTTGAAGCGTGGAGAATCGGGTATAATACATGTGATGGGGAGGTTTGGTTTGGCAGTCTTGGTAGTGTCTGACTTGAAAGCTGAAATATATTGCACTACATCAAGTTTGAAAGTTGCTGTCTTCCTCTTGGCATTAACGACACGGCCTGAGATATGAACAGTTGGACGGCGGCATGGATCAATGGGGAAGGTGATTTTGTTTGGCTCGGAGTTGTTGTCATTGATTGATGCACCGAAATTGGCCTTTGGGGATCCTGGGCAAGTTGGATCATCAACATATTCAAGCGTTGGCTCCTCTGAGTCATCAGTCTCTTCCGGGCTTGATGCATGACCTAAGAGTATGAGCTATAACAGGTAGAATAATACCATTAGCAAACAGTATGGTGGACATCATGATGAAAATTTGACTCACATCATATACATCACCAACAAAGTCATAATCATCTGGTTCCAGGCTTGACTCGGCAGTTGAGTAAGTATTGAGAGCCAAATCCATTTTCGCAATCTGTCATAGTTAATCTAAATATATCAACACCATCATCACAGTGATAAAATACCTACAGTTGCCTTTACCATGCACTTTGTTGGTAGTGGTGAAAATGTTAAATTGTCACCATTGAAGTAATGTAATAATCCAAGCAAGGAAGGTTTTTGAGTGGATCCAAGGAAGAATTGTGCATCAAAGATGAAGGTTTTTGAGGTGTTTGACAGTCGTCGTGGATTCTCAAGAACAGCAATCCCTTCGATGCTAGCATATGAATCAAAAGACATGGTTTCAGTGGAGATGGCCATGTCAACCATCAGAGTGGCTTATATATAATTAATTTATCAGAGAACATTCGAGTACTTTCTTGATCGGATTCCTTAAAAATTTTCTTCGAAGGTTCTAGAACTTGGAATCTGATACTGCCAGTGGCGGCCTAATAGGGCAATGTAAGCTAATATGGTAGGGTTTGTGAATTTACATTGAATTAAAAATCAATCTGTACGATTAACCTGAGGGCATAAATAATCTAATCAAAGTAACACCTCTGGGTAAACTACATTTTTTGTCCTTGTAGTATCTACAGCTGTCTCTGGTAATAGGACCCGAATGTTCTGTCTACTCGTGGCTCTTGATAAGGCTACATATAACTGTCCATGGGAGAAAACAGGAATCCGAACATCAATTCCAATATATTTGACAGACTGGCCTTGTGATTTATTGATTGTGAGTGCAAAGGCCAACCGTAAGGGATATTGACGACGGGTGAATTTAAATGCAAAATGTGCTGAAGCAGGGGGTGTAAGAGAGATGCGAGGAATTAATACAGTTTCTCCATTATGATCCCCCCCAACCAATTGAGCTTCTAAGACACGCTCTGACATCCGGGTGAGGATCATCCGTGTACCATTGCAAAGGCCTTGAGCAGGAGCAAGGTTGCGAAGAAGAATTAATGGACACCCTATCTTTAGGTTCAGCTTGCCAGGTGGAAGGCCTGAGGCATTGAGTGAGCGAAGGACCTCAACTGGAATGGCATCCTGAGGTGCTTCATCTTCATCAAGTGGCCCATCTGCACCACATTCCTGCACCACACGATCAGCACTGAAATATGTCCGTATGTCACCAACCATTCATTGAAGGACTTCAGTATTGATATCAGAGACATCAGCATTTCGAGGAGCAAGTATCATGCGATTCTGGAAATAGTTGGGTGGTGGTGGTGGTTGACTCCCAATGTCACTGTAGATGAAATTGATCAAGTCTGAGACATTTTCGGAGAGCATATCTTCTGGCAGCTGGATGTTGTCATTGCTATCAGATGTTCGGCCATGTCCAATTTCAAGTAACCATGAAGCAAAGTCACGGTCCTCAGTGGTCTGGCTAAGGCGCATGTTTTGATGGAGATATAAGACTTCGATATTGGCCCATAGATGTGAACGTTGTAGAGTGGCATCAATAATGTCACCTCATGAGCCACTTGGAATTACAGGGAGGATTTGTTGAAAATCACCTCCAAAGATGACTGTAATGCCACCGAATGGCTTATCATCATTGCGAATATCACGGCAGGTCCTGTCCAGGGCTTCTGGGCCATGTCGATGTTGCATTCCTATCTCATCCCAAATGATGGCCCTTGTCATACGTAGCAATGCTGCTCGAGTGCTTTGCTTTGGAATGCTACAGAGTGACTCAGCATTCAATCCATTGATTGGGATTTTGAACATGGAATGGGAAGTGCGTCCACCAGGGATGAGGAGTGCTGCAATACCAGATGAAGCTACCACCAGGATAATCCATCCTTCGCCACGGATTTTATGACAGAGTGTCTTATAGACAAATGTCTTGCCAGTCCCACCAGGCCCGCTCAGGAAGAATAACTTGCCCAGGTTGTTTTCAACTGACTCCATAATTTTTGTAAATGCATCTGTTTGCTCTCTGTTTAGTGCCAACATTTGGCTGGTAGCTTGAGCGCGTTCATAATTCCGATCATAGCTGAGTTGTTCTGCAATGAGCGAGTTGGGGGTAGTATAGTGGTGTTCCCAGTTTTGTTGAGGTTTAGGCATAGTCACCCAGTCGCTCAATGATTTTCCTGACTCTTCAAGGATTTTATTGAGGAGGAAAAGTCCGAAATCGTAGACATCTTCATCTGATGGATTTAGCTGCCCCATGACTTGCAGCCGATATCAAAGGTCATTGCAAATATGATGTCGAAATTGATTCCAAAGAACAGCAGGGCGGGAAGGCTCACAAAACAGGAGAATTGTTGAAAATAGCTGACAGAGTCGGGTGCCAGTCTGCATCTCTGAGGCCTCCTCCAAGCAATCATGCCACTCTCCATCATCCTCAAGCAACCCCCGGGCAAGACAGGCCTCCTGAAATGTTGTATATGTAACACCATTGTAGGTCAACAGGTCATTGTATGATGTAGGGCCTTTGACGACGGTAAGAAGTGTTCGGAGGTAGAAGCGTTCACCTGCTGTGGGTGGGACCCAGTACATCCGACCAATTGCAAACCCTCTCTGTCGGAGCGTCCACCGTTTTTTGCCCTGTCCATCATTCCATCGAAAGTGTTGAGGGAATTCTTGGTATGTATATTTGCGAGCTTCATCTCCAAGGGGACCATCATCGGCATTTGCAGCAAAAAACGCAGTCAGAGAGGTTTGTTCTTGGGCAGCCTGGGCAAGAACAGTGGCAATATCCTCATTTTGTTTGTACTGTGTCATGTGGTGCCCAGGCAGGTGAACTTGAAGGCGAACAATGTTTGGCTGCATGGTATGAATCCCAAAATGAAATATCCGCCATGCTGATTCAGATGCAGAAACATAACGACCATCAATCCAACGCTGAATTTCATCATGGTGATGGATTTCCAGAGTTGCACGATCACCTCCTTTATGTATATATTTGAAGAGGTATTTGAAAGATCCAAGAGATACCCCACATTCCATATTGATATGACAATCGAAGCGTGCAGAGAGATATGGACAGTATGCCACAATCCAGGAGTTGTCCATCAAGAATCCGCCAACCTCATAGGCATGTCCATCATTGCGACGGCGGTAATCTGGGAAACCATCAGCATCCATGCTTGTGTGATCACGGAAAGGCTTCGGGTAGCGTTTTGTACATTTCCCATTCTCCATACAGGGTGCATTTGGGTTAGCTGCCCCACATGGGCCATGGACCATGCATGACTTGACAGTCTTGAAAAGTAGCGGCTGTGTCTCGGGATCAGGCCACTCGGCTGAGATGAGGGAATCAATTTCTTCAGGTGTTGAGAGTTTGTGTGGCTGGTCGAAAAATATAAGGATGTGCATATGTGGGAGCCCTCGTTTTTGGAATTCGATAACGTACACATAAGCAGCAACTCGACCTAGTTTTCCTTTCATAATTTCATCAAGGATGGCTTGTTTTTTAGCTGGAAAACACGTGCAACCAAATCAGGTCTATCATATGCCGTCTCCCAGGATGCAGCTTGCGGGTGATTTCCTCCCAGTTTGGGTTGGTTGTGACGGTCATGAAGATATCAACCTTGCGAAAGTAACGTGCAATGGCCATGGAATCCTGGTACTGTTGCTGCATATGACGTGGTCCCCCAGTGTAAGAAGAGGGCAAGATAACACGATTGCCCAGCTCATTCAAATCAATTTCATCATCTGCACCCTGGACAGCATCAAGTAGCCCACTATAGAGATCAGCACGGAGGTCATCCTGATGTTGACGTAGCCAGTTGAGACGATTCTGATCTGCGGCAGCCCACATATCCACCATATACCGTTGGAGAAGGCGGCCACCCTTGAGCACACAAGAAAATTCATGTTTTCAGTCATGCAAACGAAAGGCGGCATATCTGGTTTCAGTAAGACGTCTCGGAGGCTTGTCTTGTGGGTGAATTTGCAATTCTGGATACCATCCATTTTCTCCCCAAGGGAAAAGAAGCACATATTGGAGTGGTGCATATGCAGGATGGCACTTGCTAATATGGTGGAGGCCCCCACCGCGTTTGCGCAGAATGATATCACGAAAGTCATTTCTTGAAGGATTCCCTGGCAGGATGACAGCAACCTCATCCGCAGTTGGCAAATTATACCGTCGATGGTCAGTACCTGGAGCCACACGCAGACGAATGCTCACATCCTCCATTTCACTGTAGTTGCCCAATATCTCATAAGCATGGAGGAAGACAGGTGCATATTGATGATGGCTATGTATAATATCTTGGAGAAGGGCCATAGTATCTGCCCGAAGACCATTACCACGATTGTTCTGCATGCGGTATTCAAGAGTGGTGTGCGGCTCGTAAAAGTAGAGCTGGGAATAGGTTGGTAGTCGCCCTGGGACCGGGAGAAGAGATCCAGAGTTATGGCAGAGCTCGCCTTGAATACGGAAAACAGGTGGTCCCCGACCTTGATTTACAGAATGATCTTGATGGACACCCAATGATGTAAATGCTAAAGCGCGATTGTACTCCCATATCTTCTCCTTGAAAATTTTCGACTGGGGACTGTCACCACTAAAAAGCTGAAATAGTGGTGGTGGTGGCATTTGGAGGAATGGAATCTTGACCAAGCCATTGTTACAACATGTTCCAAATAGCGGGGAGCTGAGTGATGAATTAGAGAGCTTTTCGGCAAGCCAATGTAAGGCACCACAATGCCGGCATTCCACATCCATGCGGCCAAGGTCATGTCGTGCATTGGGTTCTTGATATGGCTGTCGAGCAATAGGTAACTCAGCCATGCCATGGCGGGTATGATGGCGAATGAGGGCATCAGGTTGTTCAGTTTGCGGATTATGCACTACTCATAAGAAAGATTAGTAACCAATATACCAGGGTTGTCATTTCAACATACCTCTCGGAGCTTGTGCATTCCCCACCGAGCCGTTCCAAACATCTGTTTCAACCCCACCTGTAAAAACATTTAAATACCGTTTGCAGCTGCTAGGGAAGCACCTACTTTGTGCAAGGCGCTCTTGTCTCTCACGTTCGCATCGCGCACGTTGGCTTTGAGCTGCCCGAGAAATTGTGGGATGGGTTGGAGCTACCACACCACTTGCAGAGTCATGTTGCAGGTGTCCAGTGGAACTCGCAGAATTGTGATGGGCTACTGTTGTCACGGTTTCACTCTCCTGCCTCTCGTGCTCCTGCCTTTCATGTTCGCGCCGTATGCGCTGGGCAATGGAGCGACGATCTTCGGTTTACTGATAAATAATAATATAAAAGAACCTTAGGATAGTCACTCACTTGGTTGGGGTTGTTGATCTTGTGTTGCAGGTGGTGATATTAGTTGTAATCTTGCCACCTCCCTTTCAAGCCGTTCACGTTCACGTCGGGCATGCTGGGCCAGGGCAGCCCTTGATACAGGTGGGGTATCGCCTCGTGCAGGTGTTAGGTGTGGGTTTGTTTGCGGGATGGTACGTCCTGGTGGTTGCTCATGTGGGTGTTGGCTTGAATTGTGTTGTTGGGTCATGGGAGGGGTTAACAGCATGGTGGCAGGTGAACCACCGGGGTTACGCCCCACTTCAGGTGACTGGTGCAGAACAGTCAATGAGAATACATTTTTTAACTTATTGATAAACTTACACAATTCTCGGTTGGGGCATGAGGGCATGGGCCAGTGGACGGAGGTGCATTGATTGTTCACATTCCGGAGAATGTGGACGCAAGGGAACACGACGGCGGCTTGGTGATTCCAGGCGGGCCAACCGCGCTATCCGATCACTATTCCATCGAATTGTCCTTGTGTGTTCGAGCATCTCACTCTCTCCAGACCTAGGGTACTCTGGTGAAGGGTGAAAAAATAGGCAAAATGTATGCAACTCACATTGTTGCTTCCATAACAGAATGACGAAGGTCAATGTATCTCTCAGCATTGAAGAACTACACAGCTGAGGCTCGCTGAAATTCCGGGAATTTTCCAGCATTTTTCGGCCATTTTTGGAATAGTGTGCATTAGACCGGTGAATAATTGTGTTTGCGTCGTGCGACATCTTGAGGTTCATTGCATCATGACGATATCACGATGATAGAGATTGTCAGAAAGATATATATATTTATATAAGGAAGTCCATACGAAAACCCAGTATTGGGAATGATCTTGAGTCTGAGTAACAAATATGGTATAAGAAAAGCATCAGCAAGTAGGGAACATTGAACATTGAATGCATTCTTGATGCCAACTTGAGGGGATGGGGAGGATGTGCTGTGTTGAGGTGGCAGACAAACTGGCGGCTGTGCTTCGCCGAGCTTCGCCGACAGGGCGCCTTGTTCACGAGTACAAATCATGTGACTCACCTGAGCCCAGGTAAATCATGTGACTTTACCTGAGCTCAGGTTGACATAAGCCACGATATAAACTTTCTCAGCCAATCAGAAGACAGAAAATGTCTTGATGTCAATGTGTCAGCAAAATGTCTCTCGTGGGAAGAAACCATAGTCTTTTGTATAATAGATGCAAAGAGTATTTAGGTAATACTACTTTGTACCTTGTTAAAGAGTATGTTATTAGTATTATTGAAGTACTGAAAGTGGAAGCCAAGAGTATTTAGGTAATACTACTTTTGTAACGGACATGTTTGTACTTATTTACCTACGCCTTCACCGGAGTGACTTCATAAGGAGTCACCCGTTACATGTAACAACAAGCTCAATTTACACCCGTAGTACCACGTTACCAATAGACCTGGTCAAACGTAGTACTGCACCGTAAGACCGAGTCTTCGTAACAGCACGAACTGTTACATTTTTTTTACGTTCTCAAGCTATTGAGAACTTCGCGACTACGGAACCCCTCAGCACCAACACCCTCGCAAAGCACCAACCCACGCACAGCCACCCATCAACCATCAAACCTTACACACCGCAAATCACCCCAAAAACGGCACCGGTACCCTAAATGGATCAAGACTTCACACCAGATAGGGTATCCGGTCGGCAACTGGACGAGCCGACTGTCAGTCGGCATCAGACACCCCAACGTTGCCCTGGACATGCCACGTCACCAGCCAGGACAAGCGAAGGGAGGACCCCTGGTCCTTCCATGGTCAGATGACGACCCATTAAGACCGAACCGCTACAAGAAGAGCTCCTAAGAGCTCAAAAAACGAGTCATGCGAGATCAATATCTCGCGAAGGATATGACGGACTGGAGACATCGGAGGAGGAAATGGAAGACAGGGAACTGGAGATGTCGATGCGGGAGAAGGAGATGCTTGACAAATATAGAATACGGAACAATAATAATCGTTCCAAGGCCGTGAGGATAGCACATAACCTAGCGCAGAAAGCACTAGGAATAATATACGAAAGAGATGATTTCGTATGGACTGAGGAATACATCGAGAAATATCTCGACCAACTCAAGAGGGCATGCGAAACTCTGGCGGAAAACACAGAAGAACGCCGCCAGTCCCGCCAATCATCAGAGTTATCTCTCGAACACCAACGCCGGAACCCGAGACGAGAGGCATAGAAGTGCCTCGACCAAGACCAATCGAAGAAGAACCACGGGAAAATATCCCCGTGCAAGAACAAAGGGGTATACAAACCCCTGACTACGCCATCGAGAAGGCAAGGGAGCAACTACGAGCTCCCAAACGAAGAGACGAACCTGAGGTAGAGTATATTCAGAGACCACGGGCGATGAAAAGAAACAACGAGCCCCCCCACCAACCACACTCGATGGACCCAGCTGGACGAATACCAATGGCAGAAAAATTCTCTGACAGAAAAGTATACCAGCAATGGCGGAACAGGGAAATCGCCGAATATGGGCACTCAAGATACGATGATCAAGGGATCATCTTCATCGCGACGCAACCAGGTGACCCAGCGAAAGCGGTTGATAAAACAGAGTATATGACCTCTGTCGCAGGGGAGGAAGGAAGGGCGAATAACAACTCGCCCACAAGGAGAGGCGAACAAGTTCGCCATCCACAAGCCAACACCACGATGTCCGAAGACATCAAAACAGAGAAGAAACCAGGAGCATCAGAGGATACTCCATGCCGAGAGCAATGACACTGGCGAGACATAATACGCCAGGAATAATTGAGGCAGCGGAGAACCACTGCTCGACGATGCACGAGAGACTTCTAACTCTCATACATGAGCGATTGAATGTGAAGCTCACAATACCGGAGGGATGCAAGTTGAGGAAGGCTGACGGACAAACGTCGGCGAATATAAAGGAGGATCCAAGTTCAGCGACTTGGAGGAATGGCTAACGAGCCTAGTAATATACCTCGAAGCTAGTATGCTTGGAGGACGTGATAGGGATCGCGAGCGAATGCTCGCAATATCAGAATTTCTTGGAGGCGAAGCCAAGAAATGGTTCAACCGGCACGTAATACATACGAACTGGACTCAAAAGCACTAGACGTTTGAGAACGTCGTAATAGGCTTGTACGATAGATTTGTACACGCGTCCACGATGCAGGACGCGAGAGAAGAATTCATGTCTTCAAAATATAAGCCAGAAACAGGAATTCAAGGGTACTATGATACCCTACTGGACCACGCGCAGAACATGGCAGTGTATCCAGACCAGTATGCAATACTGGAGAGATTCCTAAACGGAATAACACCGCAAATGAGAAATGAGTTATTAACTCAGAGCAGACTATCGCCTGAAATCAACACAATAGACGATTTTGTGGCGGAAGCGAAGTCTATAGAGACTTCACAGAAAACAGCGGAGCATTACGCCCGCAAAGTAAGAACAAGCACGGCCGATAGACCGTACAAAAACAACGAACCGAGACAACCAGCTCACAGAGCTGATAAAGTATATAAGAATGAACGGTATAACCGTCCAAAGGAACCCGAGAGGTACCGGGACAACAGGGTACAACAGGACAAGACATACCAGAAGGATCGTAGACCCTCAAAACCGCGCGAGATAACTCGCGCCCCATACAAGGATACGCGGAACGACGACAAACCGTCGAGGAAACCAGTGGTCCAACAATCAACAGCAACGAACAATTGCTTCAATTGTGGACAACCAGGCCACTTCTCGAAGGACTGCCCACGTCCACGAAGGGCGCGAGACCAGCTGAAAGCAGCGCGCACGGAGGCTCAGGACTCCGAAGAAGATGTCGACGATAACCGACCCCAGACCAGCGAGTCTGAAGGAGAAAACGAACGAGACCGAGTATCAGACAACTCGGTCAAAGGAAACAAATCAGACAACGATCATGAGAACATCGAAGTCGAAACCGGTACCAATAACTGGTACGAAGAAGACTCAAACTCGGACTACATGCATGCATCGAGAGTAGTCCAAGCAGAGGATACGAACAAAGTTCGTATGAGAAAGGTCACCATACGCGCTGCGAAAGAAGCGCGGGACAGACCAATATACAACCAGGCAATCAAGAACTGCCTGGTAACATATACCAAGGTCAACGGAATGGACGCTTGGACGTTGTGGGACTCGGGGAGTACCACAACGGGAATAACACCAGTGTTCGCTAACATAGCGAACATCCCGGTATTTCCACTGAAGGAGAAACACATTCTCCAATTAGGAACAACTGGAAGTCGCTCCATGATAAATTTTGGAGCAAACATAGAACTGGAAGTAGCAGGTACGACATTTAAGTCGTACGTAGATGTAGCGAACCTGGATCGCTACGATATGGTAATGGGAACCCCATTCATGAGAACGAACAAAGTGTCGCTCGACTTCGAAAATAATGAAGTCATGATAAACGGAACAAGAGTAATAGCTGAACCAGCTATAACAGCGGATACCGACGCGCGAGCGCGTCGTCACAGATCCGTAGATAAAAAGGGAGATGACTACATGGCAAACAAAAAACCATGATCAAGTCATAAGCGACGAT